>JAOEHX010019609.1:14757-25821 GCA_025448015.1 Bolborhynchus lineola
GACACGTACGTGCAGAAGGACTGAGCAATTCGGCTCGGAAGGATGCTGAGATAGATATAATGAGCAGGAACTGATAACGGCAACCTTGAAACACATCTGCAAGTTTTAACAAGCTTGGACTTGAAACAAGTTTGGAAGAGACCTAAGAAGAAGAAGACCGTAAGAGTGGAGTGGGATGAAAATGTAATCTTTAAGCTTTTAACCAATCATGTGTCTGTTGCTAGTACTAGGCTAAGAAGTATTAACCAATTGTATATTATCGAATGTTCTAGTGTTCTGAAACTTTTCTATAAAGGTAGTGCTTGCACACAATAAATTGTTCAACATTTTGATCATATTGGCCGTTGTCACGTTGTTCCTGTAGCCCCTGCAACAGATAAAAGCAAGGCTTCATTTCAATGCAAATAATTGTGGTAATTAGGAAAACATCTTATGGAAAAGAACCAAAAAACTTGCTGGAGTGACCATTTCAGATTACTGTAATACATTCCAAGTCTTCCTCTTCCTTTCAATATAATTTTAAACATACCAAATCTTTACCATTGCTTTTCAGATACATTGCATCTACTGGGCTCTCAGATGAGCTTTAGCTGTCAATTCTGTGACAGTATGTTTGATTTTATTTACTTGATGTAATTTCTTTGAAATCTTCTACCAAAATACTCTCAGAAAAATTCAGATAAAATGGAAGTGTTCTGATATTTCTTGAGAAACCAGTGTCAATATAAGGTACTGTGCCACATGTGGCAGAACACAAATTTAATCTTTCCCCTTCCTGCTATTTTGACGCATTGACCAGTTTCAACAGCTAGTATATTTTTATTTTTGATCCATATGGGCTTATAAAAGGCACCCACTGAATATATTTAGCAAAGTGACTGTCAGTTTTCTTCACCTCTGGTACATGACTGTAAAGTATGATATGGAGCTCTGATTACTTCTTAGGTGGAGAGGGCATAAGCTATATGTGGTATAGCGTTGTCTAACACCGTGAAGAGTTCAGAAATATTATTCTGTCTTCACCTTCAACTTCTAGAAAAGTTAAGGATACCAAAGCTTTCAATGATGAACAAAAATTTTTAATGAAAATTTCTCCTGAAATAACCAGATTTTTTTTTTTCTAAAATAGCTAGTATTGAATATACTTTTCTTGGTTTTACAAAGAAAGGTCTATTTTAAAGTGTAAGATTTTGAAGTGTTTCAAGTGCAGTTGAGTGATATCTAGGTCAATAATTCCCTCTGCTCTATATTGAAAACTAAAGTGTTTGCTAAGCCAAATAAGTTAGAGGGGTCTACAGACAGAAGTCTCAGCAGAATATCAAGAGAAATGGCAGAAATTAGATGGCTGTTGCCACAGGAAGGTATAAAGCTTTTATTTTTTTCCTAAATTGGTTCTAATAAAGGATGCTCTTAGGCTAAAATTCCCTTGTCATCTAGTTAAATTTAATATTGTTTACTATTATTCATTCTGTGAAAATTCATCTTAAGGGTGTCTTACCTGTTTAATGCTCAAAGAAAATTCCTGTTTTCCCCTCTTTGAAACATTTTTCCTTTGATTTCCCCCACAGTATTATTCCCCTTTTAACTCTTTCTACTCATCTCTTATGATGCATGAGTCCTCTTTATGCAACAATTTCTGTAGCTATCTTTGTGCTATTTGGCTTTGCAGTAGATTCTCACATCAGGTAGCTGACTAGGACCTTTAAGCCTTTGCATTTTCTCATAAAGAATTCTATAAAACTGTTTTAATCAAGGAGAACATTACATATTTTTACAGTATACAGCTGTGCCATTTTCTTCTGCCTAAACTTAATCCTATAGCAAGTATTCTTGTATGTTTGGGTTTTTTTCCTAAAATTGACATTCTTAACACAACCTGATTGCCACAAGATGTATCAGTTTTCTTGTTAATCAGTTGACAGAAGGCTTTTATCAATATCACAGTCTGTGAGGTTTATTCCTGGCAGATTTCAGAATTGGAAGCATTGAAGTATTATATCTAGCTATAGTATGTACCAGCATGATTCCAGACTAGAGGAAGTATGAGTTGCTCATATTTCTATCATCAAAATACATTGTGCATTATGAAAATAATTATAGCAAAGGATTAGCTTTCCTATATCAGTTGATGGCCTTGCTTGGCTTCCAGTAACCTGAGAGCTCTGCAAGAGCAATGACAGCTAGTAAAACTTCTTTCCATATTTTACTTTTGTCAGCCTGTGTAGAAATATTTTGAGATATGGCTATGGTATAAATAAATCCATGAGGAGACAAAGCTAACTCATTGAAATTTCCTTATATTTCCACCTTAGCCAAGCTTTACTTCTTGGCATCCAAGCTGTAATTGAAATCCTGACTCCAAACACTCTATATGGTAGCAAAGTGGGTTTCCTATAGCTGTCAGGCACAGTGCTAAACTCTGAGAACTGTTCCTCTTGTATGCAGGAATCATTCAGATTCTAATGGGTATAAATACCTAACTCTACCCTGTGCATAAGAATTAACGCATGGAAGACAGAATAAAAATGCATGCCAGTTTATGATTAAATTGGAACCACAGGCCTTGGAAAGGCTTCAACCTGGTGCTCAAAATCCATGTATAAAGGTGCTAGACCCAGGAAATCTCTTTCAGCAATTACCTGTGCTTTGTCATAGCTGGCACATTTTAGATATTTAAGTTTGTTCTCAATTTTCTCTTTATGTTATTCAACTCCCAGTTCCTTTAACTTTTCCTTATGACACCAGACTTTCTAGACTTTTGTGATTGCTTTCCACTTGACTTTCTATCTGATTTGCATCTGTCTTGAAGGACTGAAGACAGATAAGGTACTCCAGCTGAGACTTTCCCAAAGCTGAATAGTGAAAGAGATTAGTGTACTCCTGTCATATATCCCTCTACCGGATTTGTTTTTTACTACAGCACAATATTGCTGGTTCCTGTTTAAATATGATTTGCTATTACACCAGAGTGTTTTCTGACAGTGTTTTAGCTAATTGTTCCTAGTCTTCCATGAACAACTATTTCTGCTGAAGCACAGTATTCTGTATTGTATATCCTATATAACTTCCTGAATTCTGTTTTCCTTTAAACAGTCTCCAGTTTGACAAGGCCATTTTAAATTTGAACTAACTTTTCAGTAGCCCCTCCCAGCTTGGAAGCATCTACAAATGTAATTAGCATAATATTGCTTCTTTTATCCTGCTTATTAATGAAATATTAACCTCTGCAGAATCTCACTTCCACATCCTTTCGTTCTGATACACTGATACTTACTCCCTCAAGAAGGTTTGTTCAGTCATTGGATCCATGTTGCAGTGCTTCCATCTAAACATTTCTACAGGTTGCTTATCAAGTATACCAGACATGGCTGACTTCTTTCTGGTCCAAATTGAACATTATCCATTTTTTTTTTCTTTTTTTCTTGATGTTCAGAGTTCACTTGTTTGATCCAGTATTTTTCTAGAGGTCAAATTAATCTGATTAAATCTTCCAGTCTTAAACTCCTACTTTTGTTTTCCTTTCTGAAGACAGTTTAACTCTTCAGTTTTCTTCATTGCTCCTGAATATTTGCAGACAATGCTATGATCCCTGAGTTTCATTAGCCGGTTCTTTAAGTAACCTGGAATGTGCTTTAGAACACCCATAGCAACTGATACAAAATAAATAACTAGGTCTCTTTTTTTTTTTTTTTTTTTTTTTTTTTGCTATTTAAAGAACAACTCCAGCTGTTCAAATTATATCCTTTCATATTAATATTTCAGTTTTCATTTAGTCTATCATTCCTCTGGTATAATACTAAAATAGTAACTTTAATCTTGTATCCAGACTCCTACAATTTTCCCCGTGCTTCCTTTGATATCTTTGCTCATAAGGAAAACACTGCCTGGTTCTGCATGATACATCTCTGAAACACAACATTTATATAGATAGCACTCACATACAGGGACAGTATTACTTCTATCATTCCTTTTGCACTATGCATTCTTATAAATAGTAAAACAGTTTAAAATGCTTTAAAAAATATCTAATTTCCATGTAAGTTGCCTGCACTATTGTTTGCTCACAGGATGCAATTTTCATCTTCTGGTTGATAAGCAGCCATTAGCAAATCTCATTTCAATTTGTCAACTATTTTGGTACTTGGCATAATCAGACGGCTGGCTAAGAACATCTTCTGCATCTGCACTTTGGAGACAGGTAATGATAACAGACATACTCACACACAGCCTTTCACCCAGGAGGATCCAGAAAACATTGCAGAGGATGTAATTTAAAAAGTATTTGAATTTTAGGAATGTTTCTATCTGCTGTAGTAAAGTGAAATGTGGCAACTGTCAAGAATATCACTCCAGGAATAAATAACATAAAATATCTAGAAACACAAGAATTCTGTGTTTTGGTGAGTAAAACAATGGAAAAATTGAAACATCTGATGTCACTTTTTATCAAGGATATTCTAAAAGTATTGAGTTAATTTCATAACGTTTTTTTCCCTTGCATGAATTAAAGGCAGTATGGGACCTGTTGAGAAGCAATGCAACTGAAGTACTGAAACACTAGTCATAAGTTACTCTGAAATATCATATACAAATTATTTAGGAATAAATATGTGGACTTCTCTGAGCATTGTTCTGACCTTAGAGGGAGACCATTAAAGAATCCACAGGCATGAAACAGTAGCGAAAAGAAATCTGTGACTAGGACATGGCGCTTTCTGAGGCACACTTGCAAATGTTATTATGGAATGAAAGAAGCATGTATGTAAAAGCAGCTACCATTTCCAGATAGGGTTTGTTTTTTTTTTTTTACTGAGTAACTGTTGTCCCTCCAACAGTAGTAACAGCAACACCTCAACAACTTCCCTTTTCCGCCCCAAAAAACCCAAAAAATATCCCGCCAATGAAACCCTAAAATCAATGTGATTTTAGGAACCTGTAGAATTCAGTTGTCTATGGGAGGGGAAAAAAATAAGTCAGTTATAATATCCTGGGAAAGCTAATGGAACACGAAAACCTGAGATCTCAGAAAGAAGTGCCAAAGGCAGTTAAATTTGAGTTGAGACATGGAGCTGGACTGGTAAAACTACCCTAGATAATTTTAAAAATGTCACAAGAACACTGCCATTAGAAGCCAGCTGAAAAAATCAGAAATTTCATGGTGTCATGGTTTAAGCCCTGATGGTAACTCAGAACCACACAGCTGTTTGTTCATTCCCACCACTCTTCGTTCCCCTGCTCCCGGAGGGATGGGAAGGAGAATTGAAAGGGTGTAACTCCCATGGACTGAGATATGAACAGTCCAGTAACTCAGGTATAACACAAAACACTGCTGCTACCACCAATAATAATAGTGATAAGGGAAATAACAAGGGGAGAGAATACAACTGCTCACCTCCTGCTGACCAATACCCAGCTCAACCAGAGCAGTGACTTAGCCCTTTCAGGTAACTGCCCCCAGTTTATATAGTGGCCATGACGTGCTGTGGTATGGAATACCTCTTTGGTCAGTTTGGGTCAGGTGTCCTGTCTCTGCTTCCTCCTGGCTTCCCCTCCTCCCTGGCAGAGCATGAGACTCAGAAACTCCTTGGTCAGAGTAAACATTACTGAGCAGCAACTACAAATATCGGTGTTATCAGTGCTGTTTCCAGGCTGAAAGTCAAAACCACAGCACTGCACCAGCTACTAAGAAGGAGAAAAATGACTGCTACTGCTGAACCCTGTTGTAACAAGCAACTGGAAAGAATTAAATAGGATGTGTTCAAGAGCTTACATAGTGAAATGAGTTAATACAACCAAGGAACTAACAAAAATAACAGTTTTTAATCTCAGAATCTAGACTTCATTCTAGGGTCCAAGTCATTACAATGATAAAATATTCTAAAACCAGATCATTAAACTGCATTTTCTAACCAAGAACTTGAAAGCAGAACATTGCATGTCCTCTGACAGTCTCAGTGCCAACTTTAAAAAGTTAAATGAGGTGTGAACAGATAGAAACCCATTAACACAGGGCAGAGGGCTTTCTGGCATTGCCATGAAATTTAACAGAGGGTTCAGCACCAGGATGGGTACTCAGTCCCTCTGCAGTTTGCATGTAGGCAACTGTGACAGCACAGCAACCTAAGGGCTCATGCTGTGAAGAAATACCAAACTGCTTATGCTGCATCTTCTGTTCATCTTTGGCAAGAACATACGTAAAGCAATTAATTCTCAACTTCACTAACTCTTACCTGATGCCACCTCAGGAATTGTCAAAGTGCTGACTGCAGCACAAAAAAAATCAAATATAAATAATAGTTAATATAGTTAATAATAGTTACAAATAGCTTAATGTGAAATTTACTCCAGAACTTCAGACATACAGCAAGGCTTACAGACTCAAATCATTCACAGTAGTTCTGTTACATTGACTGCAAACCCAACAGCACTTAAAAGGTTCAACTTCTCTAGATTTCTTAATTTAATTGCTAGAAGATAAATCAACAGTAGCATTCCCTTTTCTCACAATAGAGAAGACAGAAAGGATTAATATTTACAGCTGGAGAAAATGTAGTGAAGAAGAAGTGAAGGGAGGGCAAGAATAAGTGAAGCTATGGAATGGGGTCTATGCAGGAAGGGGATTAACATCTAGATTGAAAAAATCAGAATCAAGATAACCAAATAGGGAGAAGACAGATGTGAAAGACATAGGCAGGGTTTTGATCTCATGAAAGATGTTCACAACAGCGGATTGAACTAGGTGATACATGAAGTAAAGACAACAAATGAAGTCATATGAGGCAAAAGGCTTAAGACAAAGGAAGAAATTTATACAAAAATTAGTTGTGAGACATCTTCAGCTAAATAAAATTAACAGGTCCTCATGTTTCTGAAGCACATGGGAGACTTAAAATTAACTGAGTCCTACATTAGCTGCACTAGGAGAAAAGCACAGCATTCATTGCTGCTGAAAGAACCTGTCACAGTTTTTAAAGATGCATAAACAACAGTATACTATTTTCAACACATTGTTTATATTTAGGTCATGCTTCCTCATCCTTGGTATCTTCAAGACTTCACTGTAAAAAGGCTGATGGGGTGGGACTGTTCACTTCTGAGAACCCTGATAACCATTTAGTGCCTCTGTTAGGATGATGCATGACAGAGGATGTGCTATATTGTGTCTTTTGTGCACACGACCAAGAACAGTTCATAAATGGAAGAAGGAAGAAAATGAGGCAATGGCTTCATCCTGAATTCAAAACATAATGAAGTGAATCAATAAAAAAAAAGAAATATTTTTTAAATGAACCTACAGAGCTGTGCATGCTGGCATACAGAAGTCCACAGACATGAAAACACGGTTTTAGTATTTGCTTCTCACCCTTCCTCCATGCCCATCAAAATGTCTGAGAACCAGATTATTGGTTTATCTTCAAAAGCTATTTTTAATAATACTATTTTCAAACTGTGTCATTTTATTTAAATCTTTATCCAGTAATTCCATTTTAAATTCCTAAAACTGAAAAACTGTCTAAAATAGTATGTTTTAGTTGAAAATCCACTTTTCGATTTTTTTTAAAGATATAGCAATTTAATTATTTTGCTATTTCTGAGAAAATGGGGAAAAAGCATCTTTGCTTTAAACTAAGACCAACAGTAGAGGGGAAGATTAGCAAAAATCAAGAGAGGAAGTGGTAGACAAGGCTGGCAAACAACAGGCATGTGGGGTTTATTAGACACAGGGGTCCTTCTGATCAACAGCACAGGATCAAAAGGAGCCCACCTCAAGTGTACGCACATAAATAAGGATGGGCCTACAGGACAGCACTGCGGGGAAACCTCTCTTACCTTTCCTGGGAAGTCAGCATGACTGGGTGCCTCTCTGAAGTGCCTGTACATCAAAGCATGCAGCAAGAGTAACAAGCAAGAGGAATTAAAGATCTGCTTGCAGTTAGTTGCAGGGCTACAACTTACCGGAATTTTGGAGACTAAGTGGTCTCTCCATTCACAGCTCACACAGTGAAGCACTGCAATGGTTTTATGGGAGCTCTTTGGGAAGAACAAGCTGGAAGGGATGGAGGAGGTGTTGCTTGTTACATGGGAGAGCAGTGGGAATGTGTGGAGCTCTACCCTAGATGGATGTGGAACCAGTGAAGAACAGGATTAGTGGGTAGACCAACATGAGTGATGTTACAGTGTGTCTGCTACAGACCATGTAATCAGAAAGCAGAAAATGCCTTCCTCAGACAGCTGATAGAAGCCTCAGATTCACAGGCCCCAGTCTTTATGGAGGCTTTAACTATCCTGATACCTGCCAGAAGTGCAACACAGCAAGGCACAAACAATTCAGGGGGTTTCCGGAGTGTGGGGGTTTCTGGAGTGCAAGAACTGTTGTGGTTTAAGCCCAGCTGGCAACCCAGAACCACACAGCCGCTCGCTCACTCCTCCGCCTTCCTCATCCCACTCCTGGAGGGATGGAGAGGAGAATCAAAAGAATGTAACTCCCACAGGTTGAGATAAGAACAGTCCAGTAACTAAGGTATAACACAAACTACTACTACTACCACCAATAATTATAATGATAAGGGAAATCACAAGGGAAGGGAATACAACTGCTCACCACCTGCCGAACAACAGCCAGCTCAATTGAGCAGTGCTCTAAACCTTTTGGGTAACTGCCTCCGGTTTATATAGTGGGCATGATGTGCTGTGGTATGGAATATCTCTTTGGTCAGTTTGGGTTAGGTGTCCTGTCTCTGCTTCCTCCCGGCTTCCCCTTCTCCCTGGCAGAGCATGAGACTCAGAAAGTCCTTGGTGAGACTAAACATTACTGAGCAACAACTAAAAACATCGGTGTTATCAGTGTTAAATGACTGCTACTGCTGAACCCAGGACAGTATCCACCACTTATTCCATACCATTCATGGCATGCTCAGATCCCATATTTTTCAATATACCATCGTACTTGCCTCATATATATATATACATACATACACACAGACAAAGAGAGAGATATCATTCCTTAGCCAATGGACCAATCCCTATAAAGTTGCTGAATTCATTTGATCCGCGATGTTGGGCTCCAACATCTTCCTGACAGAGATGACTGACAAGCTGAGAAGCGCAGCTGCACTGTTGAACTTCATGTCCTCTCAAGAAAAAAAAAAAACGTTTTGGAGCAGCCTTGACAAAAATAGTTTCTACAGGTGAATCAGCAACAAAAGGAAGACAAGAAAAAAAGTGAGGGTCCCGCTGCTGGAGCAAGGGACTTGGTAGTAAAGGCCATGGAAGAACCTGAGGTATTCGGTGCTTTCTTTGCCTCAGTCATTACAAGAAAGTAATCCCAGGAAAAAGAAAAAAAAAAAAAAAGACATTATTTTTCAGTGTAAAGGAAATAGAATACTGAAACAGGTTGCTCAGGGAGCCTTGGAGGCACTCAGAACGTGACTGCTTACAATCCTGAGCAACCTCCTCTAGCATTGTGGCTTAAGCCCAGCCAGCAACCCAGAAACCACACAGCCATCTAGTTAGGCCTATTTCTTCCTTGCTTAAAGCAGTGTGGTTGAACAAGTTTATCTCCAGAGGCCTCTTCCTGCCTCTAACGTTCTGTGATTTTGCCAGGCATGTCATTAGGCTACTACTTAACAGCAATCCCATGATTACCTGATGCATCGGCATGAAGACATGTAAGTAGCCTAGGACTGAATGATGAATGCAAAAATTTTATTTTACTGCCCCAATTTTTTTCCCCCTGCAAAATCACAAAATCATTCAGTCCCAAAGTGCAACTGCCTGATTATATTTCAGAGAGAAGCAAAAAGATATTATATACAACTAGATTTGCCATTCAATCTTTTCTGGTAGTTCAAGCTGAATGACACTTTTTTAAGCATCACATATAATACCCCTTCTTATTAGCAGGTATTTCTGAATGAAGTATCTGTACACATTTAGGAATGGCAATAAGATGAGAGCTCAGGGATTAAAAATGCCTGAATAAAAGCTTATTTTTCTCTGGATAATAGCTTTTATGAAAGTTGGACTCAAAATATTGCAGAACAATAAATTCCTTCATCTTCTAAGGTCTCCCTGAGACAATCAAAGTGATCACACTTAACTAGTTGGCTTCCCTACTGACAAAATTAAGGCTTTCAAGCAACTACCAGGTGAAAACTTTTCAGTTTTCAGCAACTAATGAATTATTTTGGTTATATTTTTCATGTATAGAATGGAATATTTACTCAGATTGTTACTGCAATCATCAAGAAAATACTTCATATACAAACATAAGGTATATAGCTTTCAGGACACTGCACTGATTTTGTAACAGTTCTCATCTAATGAGTATTTTAAAATATTTTGACTAAAATAGTCTTTCTGGTGGAAATATTTATTTTTTTTTTTACTCAAATAAGCAGCAAGAAATGAAAGCCAATATGAACCCATACATAAACTATAAAAACACATCTACGTAGTCTCAAAATTCAAGTATAATGATGAAACTGAAAAAAAAAGGGGGGGGGGAATAAAAGGGCAGTATTAAATAACAATCTGATTGAATGATAAAAACCAGCCAGATGACATCTCAAAAGATCTGCTCAGGCTGCTATTTTATTCCATGCATTGTTGCCTTAGCTATACAATGGACTTCATCAGTGCACTGATGCCTTTATTTTTCACTGCTGACTTTGTACTCCTCTAAAACTGGCCAGTTTGAACATTTTCCTGAAAAAATAGTTTCCCCAAGAAGAGAAAAAATACCTCTTCCTCCTCAGCTTCTTTGAATCAAAGTTCACACTTAAAAAGTGAGGGGACAATGTGCGAAAGGGACAACTCTTAGAAGCAGCATAATTGATTAGTAAAGATACTATCTGCTATGGTTGTTGGGTCTAATGTACACTTTAGCAATATTATTTAACTCTCATAATCGCTTCCTCTGCAGGGCAAACATAGGAATTCCTGACCACCTCATAACATGGACTTTCTTTTTCCTCACAGTAACCTTTTATGAAGAAATGACATACTGATTTTACATATAGGCCACTGAAGAGAGAGGATGCATTTATGGAAACTTACAGATGC
>JAOEHX010019609.1:44133-60491 GCA_025448015.1 Bolborhynchus lineola
CTTCACAAGCCCTGAAGCAACAGAAGCCTAGCTTGCACTATACCAGCTACTAGGAAGAAAATTAACTATATCCCAGTCGAAACCAGGACACTTGCCAAGGTTTCATGACCTGAGACATGCAGCAGCGTCTGATGTCTAATAAACAATGCAAAGAGACACTAGTAGTGTCTATTCACGTATTTTTAGAACAGGCTGTTGAATTTGGTTGAAATTGGCCACTGGCTTTACGGATGACAAGTTCAGAACAGACCAGTAAGTAGAAACATAACAACTCACAGTAAGAGTAGATTCTCATAAAGCCACTTTCTTTTAGAATTGAGTGTAAAAAGCATAGACAATCTGTAAGCTTTGCTTGTTTAATTAGTAAAAAGCAAACAAACAAATAGAGCAGTAAGTGTGACTGAGGGCTCACAAACTCAAGCAGATGTTCCAAAACTGATGTTATCTAAGCATCTTTAGCTTTCCACAACTGATTCCCAACAGCCATGTCAAAATATCTTTGGCAGCTCTCTTATCTGTCTATCCCTTTATCTCTCTGCATGTTTATCCATCTACCTATCTAACTCCAAGAAGAGTATCTAAAGGACTGAATAAAATTCTGCTTTTATATTAACTTTCATACTGAAAACAAGCTTTTCTTTGATTTACCTGGCTGTCAGAAAAACTCCTGGCTTCCACCCACTGACCAGGATAGATTTGTTTGTCTGGTTTGTTTTGTCTGTACAATTAGACTGATTTCTCTTTGCTGTTTCTCCAAAAATCTGACCTGATCCAGTTCATTGTAATGTTCATCCCTCTGAATTCTGCCTAAGCAGAAACATATTACTGTTAGTTTTGGGGCTGCTCCTGGAGCCAAGGATAAGTGTAAGGTAGCAACTGCTATAGTTCTTGCAGATCACCCTTTAAAATCCTTTTCCTCCTAATTAAGCAGTTTGAAAATAGAATAAATATGCCATAGTGATTTACTACAGCTTGATCTTTGAGCGTGGGTTTTGCTTTCAGGCTGCATGCAATCAGAGTCAGCCTGACTCTTACAAGAATATAGGATTGAAAGGGATTTCTCTGTAGTAAATTAAAGCTACTACCAAACACAAACTCTTTAGCCACAAGATGAAGTTAGAAAACAAGAAACAATACAACCAAAGCAAATCAATCATGTTCCCATTAAAGTCAATGGGCATTTTGTCATTGGCCTTGATAGGAGTGGGATCTGTCCCAGTTCTTCACTTCTCCCATTAAAAAAAGGAAACTGATATCTGTGGTGTCGTTTTCCCACTTCTAATCTCATTTCCTCATTTTCCTCTCTCCCTCAAACCTAATTCTCCAGGGAATTCTGAACAAAGTAGCAAGTATAAGTGGAGGGCTGCAGAAAGGATAATGTGCATGAAATGTTGCTTAAGTTTTGCTGGCTACTTGCTGCATCAAAGTGCTTTTCTTACAACTTGCAACACTTTGCTGCTTTACTTTAGTATAGTCTGGGTCTGACCAAGGTATTTTACAAGCAAACAATATCATCCTCTGACTAGATGCTTGAGTAAGGACTTTTCACCTCAGTGCTAAAAATGGGAAGGTATTTCAATCCCACTGAAAGCACTGGGGGGCAGTGTGATGTAGTGAGGTGTGCGCTGGTAGTTGCCTGGAGTACCACAACCAGGAGGGGCTCTTATCTATATCTGGCAGCTCTGCTGTACCTCCTTGAAGGGCTGAGAGTATGTGCGTGTGCTCTGCCTCTTCTGGGAGGATACATTAGCAGCTGGGTGATAAGGCACTGTGAAATAAACTATAATGTTAACAAAGAGTGGCAGTCTAAAAGGTTTGACTTACTATGAACATGCTATGAATAGGTGCATACTTGTTTCTCTGCCTGAACTCTGAGAACAAGCTGAGAAGTCTGTGGTGCTGGGTCTATGACTGTGTCTGGCAAGGCAAGCAAATCTCGCTTATTATTTTCAAAGTAAACCTCTGAGTGGCACTAAAGTATGCAGAGTGCTTCAAATTGTTATTGGTGGTTGTATGTTTTCTACTTGGTTTTGTTTGTTTGTTTGTTTTGTTTTCAATCTATTATTTCTTATCTTACACAAAAGCAGGCAAGCAAACTAATCAGCTATATAACATCAATTAACCTGGAAAGCAAACAATACTGCTGCAATCACAGGGGAAACAATACACAAGCACAGTATTTCCCAGAAGGTGCTTATGTAAGGTATTGATTTTTATTTTTAACGTCGGGGCACTGCTATTCTTATTGGCCTTTTACTTCAGAAAATTCTGCCTTCTATCGCATTACTGGAACTTCTAAATGATGCAGAGAGATGGTGAAAACCTGGTAGTTTTTGAAATATCCCAAATGTCTAATGAGGATTTATTTCTGTAATTGTAAATAGTCATTCGTAAGCACAGCATGGTTTTTACAAATTACTTTTATGTGAAAAGAATACTCTAAAGGTGTTGCAGTCTTAGAGACCTAATAGAAAATTTTCTAGTTCAAGAACAAGAGGACTGTCATTAATTTAGTCATGGAATGAAGGCTGAGCAGTAGAAGTGGTAGGAAGGGTAACTTTCACTAAGGTGTCTTAAGAGGAATTCTAAACCTGGGTCCTCTGCATGGCATAATGTAATATGCAATGTATGAGCGAGTTTGAATATGAGAAGCGGTTAAGGGAACCCTTTCATATGGAGCACTGCTTCTGGTCTGTAGCTGAAAGTCATATCTTCAGGCAGTCACTTTTCTCTTGCAGTGTTTCCAAAATAACTCCTAAAGCAAGAGTTATGATGTCCTCTGTCCTATGTTCAATAGTACTGCTGTTTGTATTAACTCCTTGATAGTATCTCTATTTTCTGATAGCCATATACACCTAGAAAAGGGAAGAAAGTGTTATGAGAAAAGCTGTGCTCAAAGAAGAACAGTCACACCTTGCCTCCATAAAAATCTCCTAGAGTAAGGGAGACTGTCCTAACCAAGACACCAGTGGAATGAAACTTAACATGCCACTTCCTACCCCATACCTCTTCCCCTCCCCTTATTGAGAACTTCTGTGCTATATGAAAATGAAATAGAACACAATAAAAAAACCTAAGAAAATCACCCATATCGCTATGATGCTACTGCTATCCTTGTAGTAAACCTTTAAGGAACATGTTGAGTCTTCACCCATATAAGACAGGAATTATGCAGCCAGGCCATACTCCTGCTTGAGATCTGCTTTACATACATAATTTTAATTGTCTTTTACTATTTAATTGTCTTTTATATAATTGCATATAAAGATAGAACAAGTGGTCATATGCATGCTATATTTGACACAAACCAGGCTTCACATGCAAATGTACATTGGATTAAACAAGGTTTCATGAAGGACAACCCCTGGGAGCAGAAGCAACGATGAAGACAGACACTGCCAGAAATTTAACCCATATTCTGTAAGGGGCTGGAAATGTTACAATGAGCTAGTTGCCAGCAAAGATAAAGATATGTCCAGCAATGGGTATTTTTGGCATCATCAAGTTTATTGGCTGACCTCATATTTCTGAATAATACCCAGGAAACCATAAAATCAGAAAAGAGCCTAAGAAAACACTAATTAAATGTGCACTCTCTCTCTTTTAGGCTAACTATCACACACAGAGGTTAAGCCCTGGAGAAAAAAATGTTCAGCTGAGAGAGTACAAGAGAAAACACAATGAAAGAGCCCAAATCACTCTCAGTGAAAAGTGCATTTTTTTCTTCTCACTGTGGGTTAAAGCTTTAGCCTTCTTTCTTTGTTAGCCCACCTAAAATCTCCAAGTAAAACTCATAAATTCATGTCATTTCTTTAGTTTCATTGAGAGATGCTAGAGATCATGCAAGATTTGCAAGCCAAGTTCACTTTAAAGTCCAGGAATGCTTGGAAATCCACTCAGATATTCTGAGAATGTAATGTTTATAGGATTGAAAATAAAGTGATATCTTGAGCCACTTCATTTATCTAGGTATCAATTTTTTTTTCTAAAGGCACTTCAGTTGTGTGCAATATGACAGTTAAAAAATATTGACTATCATTCTACATTATTTTCCAAGTTTCAAGCCACATTCAATACCTCCACACCAACAATCTGTGTCATCTTTACATAGAATCATAGAATAGTTAAGGTTGGAACGGATCTTAAGATCACCTAGTTCCAACCCCCCTGCCATGGGCAAGGACACCTCCCACTAAACCATATCACTCAAGGTTATGTCCAACCTGGCCTTGAGTGCCGCCAGGGATGGAGCATTCACAACTTCCCTGGGTAACCCACTCCAGTGCCTCGCTAACCTTACGTTAAAGAATTTCTTCATTACATTCAATCTAAACTTCCCCTGTTTAAGTTTGAACTCGTTTCTCCTTGTTTTCTCACTACAGTCCCTAATGAAGAGTCCCTCCCCAGCATCCATCTTTACATCCATCATTATTATCATCTATGATATTTGGAGAATAAACACTAAAAACTGGTATATGTTCTCCAAGGAGATTCCTTTGCAACATTATAAAGTACAAGTTTATAAAAAGAAAAGTTTTAGAAATACTGAATACCAACAATGTCCTTTAATTTCTCTGAAGACACATATCTAATTACTAAACTTAGCCAAGACTCCTTCTTGTTGAAGAACCTTATGTTAAAATGACCAACAGTAGGCAAAAGCTTAAGTCTGCATGAAGTGCTATCAATCAGCTGCTTTTCGTAGCAGAGTACTGCTAAGTAGATGGCCTAATCAAGCAGATATTAAAATTCAAAGAAAAAGTACAAATGCAGTCAGAATAATCCCATACATCCTCCTTTAAGAAATTGGTTTGAGGAACATTTATTTATGTTGCAGCTTAAAGCAACATGAAGAAAAATCAAAGTAATCTTATTTTCCTCTTCTTCTTCCTTGGGATTTTATGATGTATGCCCTTTACCCTGTGTGTATGTCAGCACAAACTTGATTCATGTTGAACTGGACCAAAATGTCACCTTCAGGTCTATTTCCTTTTCCTGGTAATCTTCCGACAGTCAGGAAAGCACTTCGAAAGCAAGTAGGTAATGTAGGAACATGTATCCATGAGTTTGTGCTTTTTAGATTCACAGAGTTCACTTCTCACAAAAAGTGCATCAGCCCCAGCACTGAGGTCTGGGCATTTACACAGAGTTATCTGGTTCAGTTTCAGTATCGTCAGAGTGGCAGTTGGCACCACCACACCATATACTATGAGAGATTCCCACAGGGAAAATCAGGAGTCAGGGCTCACCTCAGCATATTCTCTTATGGTCTGCCTTTGCACCTTTTCACTCTTGCTCTGTCTGGTCTCTTGGCCTCCTAGTTGCTTGGTTTCCAGGTCCATTGACTCTTTTGCTTAACTGATTTTTAAACTGAACCTTTTGTCTTCATCTGACCCAAGTGGACCAAGTGAGTTAGATGCCTGTAGGCTAATAACAAGGTCTTACTGCCAAATTTGTTAACTCTTCCAGAGCTGATAAGGTGGCTAACATCAACCTGGCCCAATCCATCCTCGCCATTCTCTTTTCAGCAAAGGGGCTGTTTGATCACGAAGCACATTCCAGTGTCTTCTACACAATTTTGTGTCTGTGAACACCCTAGAGACCATGGACAGCACACCACGCTGGAGTGAGAAGGTGGTGAAAACTGCATGCAACAGTCATGGTTGAGAGGACGGTCCTTTGTGACTACATGTAAACCTAATGCTTTGTCTAGAAATTTGAAATACATAAGAGTGACAATGAAATTAAACATGGTAGTTCCATATCCCTCACATGCCTGTATTCAGAGACAGGTCATCTCTGAAGAGATGCATTATTGGTGTCTGTATCTAGTGAGATTAGACTGAAGTTCTCCCTTTTGGCATGCAGAAGAACTGGCGATCCTGAGCTGAGTGCTCTCCAAAACTATTCTTATTACTCATTACATCAACTGAGTGGATGTGAAATAGACAAAGTTAAGGATCATAGCATGACAAATATTAGCATTCATTGAAAATGCATGTTTCAAATGACATTAATATTTGTACATTGCTTTCTAAGAGATAAAATTGGTCATAAGAAACATTTAGAAGGTATTTAGTCACATGGAGAAAGTAGTTGCAGATTTCATTAATACATATGCATAACATCATTAATTAAAAAATGCATGTTGTACAGTCAGATTCTATAAACTTCATCGGAAGCCTAAAGAGATTTACCAGGAAGTCATATTATGTATGCTGAATTAAGTCCAATAAAGCTGACAGAAGAATCTGCAACTCTGCTTTAGATCCACAGAGCTTCATCTATTGGCATAAAGACCCTTCCTTGTCAATCAAACTTTAATGGCAACTACTGACAATGGTAACTTCATTCCAGCAGGCTTTAGCAGACATATACTACTAGAAGCTAATGATGAAGAAGAGAAGGGAGAGGATGCTCTGGAAGAGTGCCACTGAGTATACCCTTTTGTTAGCTGGATGCTATTGTTGAGAGCAAGTCACCCAGTGAAATCCTTGGATTCAGTTACTAGTATAGTTTAAAAATGTTGGTACAGTGATTTTAAAACCTCCAGGGAATTTTAAGAGTATTTGTTGTTGTCCATTGGTAAAGAGTAGTGCATCTTGGCCACTACATTTCACAATTTTTCGGCATTAATATGCTTCTAATAGTCTAATTTGATCTGTCTTACTTCTTTTTCTTCTTCCTTCTTTTTTCCTGTCTGACTTCCTATGTTCTCTGCTCTCTCAGAAAGAATTGTGGGTTCAGCCTCTCAACAGACACCAGAGAAAAGTTGCAAAATGAAATTACCATTTTAACAGCCAGAGTAGACAAATTTCTAGATAAATACTATTTTAACATATTAACTGTGATTCCAAATTAAAGGTACAATAGAGGCACATGTTCTAAATAAAGCCCCCAAGCATCACACACTGTGATCCATTTACACTTGCACTTTGGAGGCTGGACACCAGAACTGCTTCTCTCCACTTCAAGTCTGAACATAGAGCACTGCAATTAGGGGCAGAATGACTTTGCTAATCAACTGCATCGCTGTGACTGGTGATCACAGTACCACCGAACAGGTGTTACTGAGTTTGGACCTGGTTGTGGAAGGTTGAAAAACCTATTTTACAATTGCCCATACTAGCTGATGAAGTGGTTGGAAATCACTCAAAGGAGCTCACTAAAGCTATTGAGGCAGCCACAGCCATGACATAAAGCTAGCTTCAGACTGCACTTCTCTGAGCTATGTTGCAATGAAACTCTAGATTTCACAAGGATGAAATATGAAGAAACTCACATACTATGTTGTTATTTCTATCTCCTCATGAAACTAAAACATCCTAAGCCCCCAAATACCTACTTTTTTTTTTTTTTTCTTTTCTTTTCTTCACTATGGAAGTTTGTGTATGTAAAAGAGAGATACATACCCTAGACCCATGCTCCTATATGAACAAGATATATAAGATTTAATATGAGCCTGTCCTATACAGTCAGCCATTTTCATTCAAGCGTAAGTATCAGCACTGGACAAGTCAAAATCTTCTGGTAAATAAGATTGGATATCCAAGTGAGGACCTGGAAATTTAACAAGACAGTAGAGACAAAATATGTGACCAAAGTCTTTTTGATGAAGTATAACTTGTTGAAAATCTGACTTCGCCTTTGTTAAATGTTCATAGTAATTTTGTTTGGGAAAAAGTGTGAAGCATTAATTCTTACTTATAACTCATTTAAAAAACATTTGAATTGAAATGGAAATAAATAATTTTGATTCATCACAAATAAATTTATGTCAGGTTAGAAATTTATTTTCTGATTGCCTTTACTGTACAGTACATTATTACTACTGTTTAAATACATATTTTTCTTACTATGCTATATTCTTTTACCCATTAGTTTCATTTTGTTTCTTTTAGTGGTCTCATAATCCTATTTGCAGTCTTTGATATAACATGATGTGTATATTTACATTAGTGAGAAAAAAGGTAGCATTATTTGGATAATCATGGAGATGTCACTGTTTGCAAAACATTTCCATTTATTCATAACAAAACCCACTCCTTGTGTGCTTTAATAGCAAATGAAAGCTCAGCTATGTATGTTGTGCACTTGATGCATTTTGAGCTTTAGTAGTTTACTGAACTTTAAGAAGGGCAATCAGAGTGGCAAAGCAGCAACTCATAAGCAATTGCCATTTAGACAAGAGGCATAAAATTTTTGATTAGGTAATTCAGGCATTGTTTAAACTAAAGTTGATATTAGGTAACCCTCGCTTCCTAAATATAGCATCATTAATTTTAATCAGGCATATTTCTTATTTTTGTCACTAGAAAAAGAGCTAATAAAATTCTAATTCAAATTTTACATCTATATCTTGATACAGGCAGTTTGCTACAGCATTGCTTTAGTGAAATTGTCTGTTTCTCTTGACATCCCATTAATGGAATGACCTAATCTGCAAAACCATGGTTCATACACATGAATTAATAATACCATACTTTACAATCCAGTCTTAAACTAGCAAGGAGATTGCTGTCATATTTGTTTTTAGTATAATAATAAAAAGTCTTCATTGAATTTGATAATTTACAAGAATTCTTTTTATAGTATCTTAATTGGGTTACTGATGAGTTTTCCTCATATTTAATTTGCAGATATTGAAAATTATTCATGTAATTTTAATGAATAATTATTCATGAATATTACTTCTCCAAGTTCTCATTTTAATGAGATATCATCTACCCAATTTCCAGGTTAAATGAACCCATATTTCTAATACAAATACTTGTTCTTACTGGCCAGAAACTGGTTTTTGTCTTTTTAAGCATTCTTAAAAATCTGTCGGTTTCTAATTCTGTTGTAGTGAATTGTCCTAGGTTCAGCTTAAACCACAACATGAGTAAATGCTTTACTTAACCACTTCTAAAAAATTAATAAAAAAAATTAAAGGTAGGAGAAACTGACTCAGAAAAGTTACATAAAATCCCAGCCCTGTATTACAAATAAACTTCACTGCAGAAATGATGTAATCTACAATTTCAGATGTAATTGTACTAACTATATAAAAATAATAAATATATTATGTTCTAGCTATAGGAACGGGATGACATTAAAAAAATTACTTTAAAAGTATTTAATCTCTGCTCACTGAAAGGCAAAAAGGAAAATGGCAGTCAGCTTCCTATACCTGCAAACATGTAATTCCATATCTACTACCTGGGTGTTTGACTAGTTGGTGTTTTAATACACATTAAGTACAACAGATGTAATGAAAAAAATCTGTATCAAATCTACACTGAGAGAAGTTTTGGCATTGATAAATCATAAATTTAATCTGATGGTGGGTGGAAGTTGCTTTTAAAGGGTTAGACCAAAATAGTTCAGTCTATACGCAGTGTAATAGCATCAACCTTAGGCTTACACTCAAAATTTTTATTTGGGCAGCTTGTAACTAGCTAGCTTGCTCTGAGACATTGTTAACTGCAGCTCTCAGAATGTTTTAAGGTCAGTAATTTGAAACCACCCTTCTTTAGCACAGTCGGGAAGACATGTAAATCTTCATTTTATAGTGTAAAACAACAACAAAGAAAGTGCTAATGGAAGGGAATTGGAAAAAAAAAAAACAACTGAATTCATCCAATTTTAAACCACTCTGTAATCCTGCACATTTAAACAGCTCACTGTTATTGAATGGTCCATGATGATGAAAATAAATGCAACTGCAGACCTTATTAACCGCAGACTATGCAACTGAAGATATAACCCCTATAGTAATTGCTTGCGTAACACTACGCACAGCTATCAGGAGATATAAATGTGAGCGTAAGCTAAGAACTAGTGGCATGGCAGGATCTAGATAGCAAAAGCTGTTTTCAGTCAACTGTGATTCCTTCTTAACCATAGTTCTGGAGAGTCCAGGTGGTTGCTGTAACTCCTTGGTACTCCTGAAGAGCCCTGATGAGAGTGATGGTGCTCCCTGCTGAAAAATGTGTTTTAATATATTAGAGAAAAGCAATGCTTGACTGGCATACTCTTTCCATGGTCCTCATCATCACATACATAATCTATAAAATATAAAAATGATTCAAATAGTGAGCTGAAGCTCACAGTAGAAAGTCTGACTCCCCAGGCTCTCATTCAGCAATTAAGTAGAAGTAGTTGCCTTATGTATTTTCTAAAATTAGACTAGCTGTCACCCTTCTATTAGAAGGTATGATAGTTTATTTTTCACCCCAAATTTTTAAATGCAAAGTTTCCCTAAAACTGTCCTCTAGTTTTTGAAATTTCTGTGCAATGCAGAATTAAATTATCCATTTTGTTGCAATATGAGATAAACTGGTTGTTATTAAGATTCTCTTTGACCTTTGTAATAGTATGCTGTATAGAAACACTTTTGCCCTGGGGTGAAAAGACATCAGGTCTTTCCCATCTAAAGTGATGTGAGTCAGCAGAGCATATGTAGTATTCCCAGAAAGTACTGGCAGCAGAAGATATGGCTTCCAGGAATTGTACTGCTTAGAGCATGGGGCTCCGGGTTTTCTGATATCGTAAGACCATTCTGTAAAGTTAAAGGTGGAATTTCTTTAAATCATATAAAACTGGGCAGAGTTAAAAATATATAAAAGACAGTATCCAGTTGAAGGGAAAACAGTTCTTGCTAGTACAGAGCCTGTGAGCAATAATAGTTTCTGAAAAGAAATGACCTAGAAAATCAAAATCCCCCAAATCATCACTCTGTGTCACTGTTTCAGGTAAAGGTGACATAATTTAGCCCAGTTCTTCGCAACTAAGAAAGACTACTCAGTATATCAGCTTCTTTGAAAAGAAGTAGTCTTTGTTGGTTAATGACAGCTTAGGCTATATATGGCAGCACTGAATGCAGCATCTTCTAGGATCTTGCACAAAATTCAGGAACTTGAACTTTCTGCCGTGGAAAAGTCTAAACAAACCACAGCAGATTTAGTCAGAGTACTGAGATGCTGAAATCTCAAGCTTAAACAAATTTGTCCACAGGTTAGTTGCTTCAATGCATGCCCTCAGAGCTAAGGTATGGATCAGCTATATCGAGTATATTCAGGGCTTTGTTTACTTTTAGTCAGCTGCTACGTAAATGATTTATTGTGAGGAATCATTTTGACTACTATGCCTCATCACCATAAGCTAGCATTCCACCCACAATTTCTTGGTTGTACCCATGACTTCATAGTGTTTAGTTTAATTCTGCTTCTCTTCAGTTCTCAATATGCTCCTATTGCTGCATGACATCCTTACGCATCTGTGCACCTCTTTAATTCTGATCATAAGAAAATATTGTTTGCCCTTTAAAATTGATGAATACCTAAACACTACCAAAACTTCCATTAGGTTAAGAGCAGGATGACTTAGGTGTCATGCATACACTGCATAGACATACATTTTCCAAACTACCCACAAGGAATGAAAAATGATGTGTAGGTGTATTTTCTCCTCCCCTCTCCAAAACAAGCAGATTGGGTGCTTGGGAGATTTTTGACATCTTTTTCTCATTTTTCTGTCTGCACTTGATTGCAGCAATGGCCTTGAGTGACAGTTTTAAACTACACCCCATTTTTTCTCTCAAAACAAATATGTTTTTCCTCTCTGCTCTGTTAAATGAACAAAGGCTGGAAATACTATGTTAAAAAAAAGTTTAGTTTTGGGTAACATTACTTAGAAATTCATAATTGTTCTGTGTCATTCAGGACTCTTTCTTTCTGAATGTCACCCCTTGCTTTGTCATTTAGGAAACAGTTTAGGATTTTAAGCATTTGAAACCAGTTCATTTATGCAAAGTTTTTTTCTTTTACCAATGACTATTTTGTGTAAATCTGTACTTCCGAACATAGTTACTGCTCAAGTAAACTTCATTTATGCCATCATGACTTCTCTAGAGCATATCTGCTCTTGATTCCCTGAAGAGAACAAACAGCAATTGCAGGAAAATGTTGCTTATTTATTCTCCTTCTATTCTTCATATTTTCAGGCTTCCCTAGATCTCACCTGATAATGATCATATAAAATGCACTGATTCTAACTATAATCAGGAGGAAAGAAGAGAAATTTCAAAAGTGTGAAATGTGGTTTAATTTTAAAGAACTACTTTTCTCATTTTCACATATGCAAAATAAAATTACATTATATTCACCCTAAAAGAAAATTTTATCCCAGAAAAGAAAAAAATACAAAATTCTATCTAACAGTCTCTGCATGTTTGCTTTCCATTTTTTTTTTTCAATCAAGACAGAAAATCTAAATACTATCATTATTCCATCTATTGAAAAAAAAAAAAGTGGAAAATACATTGATTGCTATCTATAAGTTTGTAACATCACTGACTACATGTATAAAATCTAATTTCACAGCCTGGACACCACAGGCATCATTGTTTTATTCAGATTCTGACACTTGGTTACCACAAATTTGGAGATTAACAGAGAAAATAGCTAGGATCAGTGTAAATTCTATTTTAACCCCAGTGTAACTACATTCAATTTGTCCTCTATGTGTGCTGCAAAGTGATATGAACCATGAATTAGTGGCACTGCAAATCATGCCTTTGTGTTCTTCTCTTGATTTGGGTTCTTGTCTGGTGAGAGTAAGGTCCTCCCTTCTGGGAAAGCACTGAGCAGTTGAAGATGGCTGGAAAGAGCTGAAGTAAGAATAATAGCCATAGTCGTTAGCAAGGCTGTTGCTCAAACAACTCTTTTTGTACTTTCACCTGACAAAGATGGCAGAAATGCATTATTAAACAAAAACAGATGGAAAGCTTCACTATTTCAGCAGGTGCTCTCTATGAAAACATTGAAAATATAAGGTGCACATTTGATACAGCCCTTTTCTGTTCTGAGGAGCATTGCAGTCTGAAGTTTTGCAGTCTATATATCCGCTTTCAATTAGATTTGACAAGGGCAGTAATAATAGCCCTTGCTAATGGGTCAGAGCCAACTGCAGTTCAGAGATGCTTGTAGTGATTTAAGCTAGGCCCTGAGCCTAAGGCTTTGAGTTCAATGGTTTCTAGCTTCCTTCATATTTTCAGTCGTTTCCTTGGAGATTCTCTGGATGAGACAGAAAGCCAGGGGAGCTAGATTAACAAATTGTTAAAGCAGCTGTTTTCTAATGCAGCCAACAGTTTGAGAGCAAATGCTTCCTTTCCTTTATTCCACCAGATTCCTGGCTATATAGAATAAAATGATTCCCTAAAAAGCAAATCATAAAGCAAGCATCTCAGTTTTCAAGATAGCTTTAAGTGCATTTTATGTGACTATATAATACAGTCCTATGCTGTCTTTCCTGAGCAGATGCTGAATATAATACAAAAATACTCTATTTTCAAGGTGTTAAAGTGAAATAAATTCTTAGTGCTATTGCTTGTAAGAGGAACAAAATTTTAGTTTCCTGAGATGAATGTCTCTCAAAAACTTGGTGAACCATGACTAGAAAACAAGTTCATTATTTCTGCTCTTCTAATTCTGATTTTGAATGGCACCATTATTTTCAAGCTACAGGAAACAAACTTACATACTTTATTTCTACCAATGAATGCTTTGAAGATGTGAATTACCTCCTCTGCTTATTTCATGGGAAGACTTTATGATTTTTTCTGCTGAAAAGAGGATAGAAGTGAATAAAAGAGATGTCTATTGTACTGGTATTGGCATAAACCAAATATTATTTGACAAATTTAAAACATGTTCCCTGCAAAATATTTTCATTTTTGCAAATTAAAACTGGAAAGTTCAAAAGAAAATTCAAAATTAAAATGAGAAGAATTCTCCAAGAAAATAAAGATACTGAAAAATTTTTTGTTCTCACTGTATAAAGGCATAGGAAAACCATGTTGTAATAATGTTACCCAAATGGACACCTTACAGATGTCAGGGATGCCCACTTTCAAATTTTGCAGCAGCCAAAGGGAGATGTCAGGGTCCTGCATCTCAGAGCCTGAGATCCAAATTGGTGTTGACAACACAGTGTGATTTTAGAAATAACATTGACCAAAAAAAAAAAAAAAAAGAAAAAGAAAAAGTCCATGTGTAGAATTACAACTGCTGGAAAACACAGGAATAACTAAGGAACAAAAATTAAATTCACACTTCTATGTTTCCACTGTGAATAAGGAGAAGAGATTAACATATGCTCATGACTGCTAAGGCATTAGCCTCTGAAATGTTTGGACAGCACTTTATTTCCTCTTTTGCTATTTTACTTTTTATTTTTACATGCTTATCCTCTCAGATTTGTTCTAAAATTCACTGGAAAAGAAGGAATAATGTATCATGAGAAAGTCCTTGCTGGATAAACTTGAAGAGAAACCTTGACACCCATTTGTTTATTTTACAACTGCTAAATGTCTGGAAATAAAAACTCCTCTTAAAAGTGAACTAGACCTTTGAACCCAGATGTTTGTTAGTAACTGTTTCATCTTAGCAGAACTTTTAAAAAGACTTCAGTGCTCCCAGCAATTGAAACCTTCTTTGCAAAGTACTTAATTGAGGCAGAACTTGCTCTGTAATGCCAGGCTCATGACAAAAAAGTGTCCTCTGTGACCTGGACCAGAAAACTGGGCCATGCAGAGAGGGTAGATGTGGGTGAAACCCTTCCCTTGTGGTATCTGAGTCATTGCTCAGCATGACCCTAACACACTTGTTTGCAGCCCATTTCTGAAGAGCTTATATCACACCCTTGAAACAACCCATATGTACTTTATAAAGTAAAAGGTCTCCTGGGTGGTAATCCACTTACATTTGTTTTGCAGCCAAACACTGAGTCTTCTGTTCAAAATAAATGACAGATAGGTTGTTAAGGACTGTGGTTCCTTCTTACATTCTATCCTCTCTAATTCACAGACTTCTACATATTGCTATGCATATGTAGTTTGTGCTCAGGCACCATTATCACCAGAGAACTCTTGGCAGTAGAGAGAGCCCTGCTCTCTCACACTTGCACAGCTTGCATGTCACTGCACATCTCTATACTTCCCTGTGCTGCAATGACTTGGTCTCACCTGTGCTTCCACTGGCTTACATCAAAATCCCAGAAAACAGAAACTCTTTATACCACAACTGCAGCATAATTACAGCTTTGCTTCATCCCCTCAAACAGTTCCAAGGTCTCTTCAGATTGCAATCATATTCTTACCATGCTGATTCAGCTAATCAATCCTAAGCATGATGATAGCTAAGGCAGTGTCTGCACTCCTCTGAGCAGGGAGCTCCCTGTGCCTATTGACACCTCTCGAGAAGCTGGGTCTGTAATTTGATTAATTTCCTGAGTTTGTATCACTGACTTCAATCTCTTGGAAATGCCAAGGCAACCTTAAAAGTGAATTGGAAAGGTGTTTTGTTTGTAATCTGTAGCTGAGATATTCCTCAGTATGGAGGATAACAGGACTGAAACTTATTTCAAATAAAAGCGTTAAGCTTTTGCCAGCTGGAGAGGTCAAACAAACAGCACATGTGGCTCAAAAGGCAGCAGGAAGGCTGATTTCTCAGGGATTTCAGCCAGAATTGTGACAGTGAAAATCAGTCCTGTGATTTCAGTTGGAATTGTGACCAGTCATTTAACATACCTGAAAAATATTAAGTCTTTTAAAAGAGCACAAGCTGCTTTCTGATCCTACTTCTGACATATCTTCTTTTCCTTTTCGTTCTCTCAGCTAAGCAAAAAAGATCCTATTGCTCCTTCCTGCTGGAGCAGACAATGCATCAAGCCTTCAAAACTTACTGGTGACCAACATAGAATCTGACAAAAAGTTTGTGCCCCACCAGCTCCTACCCTATTGAAGTGTGCTTTGCAGAAGGCAGTGGAAGCGGGGAGAGAATGGCACTGGAAGAGAGGAGGCTGGTGCTTCATCTCTCATCACAGCCTTCGTATCACAGGAGCTGCTCTGTAAGATTTTGGCCTCTTGACAAACCCTGTGCAGTAATGTACGCTAAATGAGTGTAGGTTTCCTGATAGCAACAGCCTTTTCTAGGGATTAGAGCTGAGGCTATCAAAGTTATAATTATTCACTTAGAGAAATTTGATAGGAATAATTTTTTTGTCAGGTCTGCTCAGAGCTGATTTGCAGACATGAGTGCTGCAGGCAGAAATCTATTTAGATAATCTAACTCACTAGCAATGAAACCTGAGGTTACATGAAAACTAAATCCAGTCCTGCAGACCAGTAATACAACATGTGATGCATAAGTTGGTTTTGTTTGGTTCACTTAAATTTACCCCCCACTTAGATGTATTTTTATGTTTCTAAAGTAATTTAATAAACGTAAAATCCGGCCACAGTAATCTGCCTCCTGGGTTGTTTTTTTTTTTTTTTTTTTTTTTCCCAAATTAAAAACATGTATTTACATGGTTGC
>JAOEHX010019609.1:72709-85038 GCA_025448015.1 Bolborhynchus lineola
GGTCTCCATGCATCCTTCTCTTCTCCAGGCTGAACAGCCCCAACTTTCTCATCCTATCTTCATACGGGAGGTGCTCCGGTCCCCTGATCATCCTCGTGGCCCTCCTTTGGACTTGAAGCCCATTCTGTTTAATCAAATAGCAAGAACTGAAAAATGTTTCTGCCAGCAGCTTACATTTCACTCATATACTGAAAGATAGACCACAGTTTTTTTTGCTATAAATCTCTCATGTTTATACAAATGCAGCTCATAGTGGAATACTATATATATATTTTGTCCCTCCAATGGAGTTAGTGAACTTAACAATTTCCTTTTCACAGATATTTACAGTAATATAATTGGTTTTGGTTTTAATCTCATTTTATATATATATAAAGTAAATATAACAGTACAATGCTAGAGATTATGGGACAATTTAAAGATCCTCAAGATGAATGAGACCCTATTGTACACATTCATGTATATTTCATGTTCTATTTTCCCCAAGTCTTCAGATGTTTGAGGGCAGAATTTAATAAGCCTCTAAATCAGATGTGACATGATTCATAAAATATGCAAATGTAATCTTTCCTCAGAAAAAAAATGAAAATCAGAACAAAATATCTTTTAGTCACAAAGAAAAGTGTGTGAACATGTCCAGAAAATCTCATTTCATCACTTGCTCGTAAAACTCTTGACTAGCTTAATAAAGTTGTCCTAGAAAATAAAATTAGTCTTTAAATTCTATCCTTTCAGTGACATACATGAGCAAGAACTTAGCTAAATAAAGCACATTTTTTCTTCTATTTTCTCATAATTAGGAACAATATGTAAGGACCACTCAAGCTTTCTACAATCATCCGTTTTTCTTCATTACTCGTAAATGTTTAAAACTGGACACCATAAAGTATCTTTCTCTCCTTTTTTATAAACTCATTTCATTTGTCAAAAGGATGACCATGGAGAAAACACAGTCCTAAAAGTGAAGAAATGGCAAAGATGCTTTCAGAGCTTCCCACTGCTTGCTTAAAAGCTCCTATTGGAGGTAAGTAGTATCCACAGTTTTAACTGAGCCATGTTACACCTGTTTCTTGCTAAACGTGTGCCTTACAGGGCACTGCATCTAGAAAAACCTCATAATATACAATTCTCCAGCTACTCAAATTGCTATCAGTGGCTTATGCCAACAGAAATCTGTAGTCAGATAAAACTGCAATGGACTTAATAACAAACGGTATGTGTCTGACCAGATTCCAGTTCCTATATGCTTTTATTAAAGCCCAAGTAGTAAATTCTGCTTTATTGTTATTATAGTTTCAATTATAAAATAACCAAATTAATTTTAGATTAACTATATTATTTGTTTAATTAATGTGCAGGCAGATCCCTCTTTGAATTTGAATGTAGGAAATCATAATATAAAAAATCATATGCAAGATTATAAATCTAAAATTGTTACACTTAGGGATCTAAGGAGGATTTCAACGAAAAATCGCCTAACCTTTCTCTGCAGGGTTTCTTGAGCGGCCTCTAGTAGCTAAACATATACTTAGCTTTCCAGAAAAGAGAGATTTTATTCCAGACACCTCTGTCTTTTTTTAAATAGCGCTAGCTGTTAGCTGCAGATCCCCTTGCGAACTTTGCAGTGTTGCTCCTGAGGTGTTTTTTTTCTGGTGTCTTTGTTTCTTATATTGTGATATATATGGATTGTTCACTGTAATCCAGTCAAAATTTTAAAAGTAACCTGCAACTTTGGCATTTCCAAGCACTTGAGCACTAGATTTGTCATCCAGGACCATTATCATTATGTTTGATTAGAAATACTGAATATACTAGTTGTTCAGTTTCCATAAGCCTCCCAGCTACCGTGACCCACCTCAGCTGTTAATGGAGGCTCCTGGAAACACATCATAGCTCTCCAGGGAAAGGGTTTGGAGAAAGTAACTGAAGAAGGCCAGTCATAAGTGCCCGTATAAAAGAGTCATCTAAACAGAAGCAGAAGTGGTTCACCCAAACATCTTTGACACTGAAAGCCTCTTTGAAGAACTCTTCTCCAAGTCACTGTGATGCTCATAGCCCCTCTCACATTGAACACTGCTGTTAGCCTTTGTACAAGAACATTTGTTTTGAACTGCAGCAGGGCTAGTAAATTTTAGGCCATCTCTACTAGGCTTATAGAGTAGCATGAGGTATCCCTGGCAATGGCAGGGGGAGTGGAATTAGATGATCTTAAGGTCCTTTCCAGGTCTAACTATTTTATGATTCTATTGTTCTATGAAATTATGAATGTTATCCTGTCTTAACCCTGGCCACTAGTAGCCTTCATTACATTAACAAATTATGACACTTGTTTCTTTCTCCCATTCTGCCTGTTTTTATTTTAAAATGCTTCATGGAAATATGCTCTTATAAAATACAGCATAAAAATTTGTTGGTTCCCATCATTCTGCTCCAACAATCAGACTATTGGACTGAAGTATACAGAAATGTAAGAAAGCTATGTGCAATAAAGTTGAAGAAATAAGACGCTATGAATGCTGTTTCAGTAATACATATTAATACTTCCTTGTTAGGTATTGTTAGGTAATAAAAATTCAGACTTTACAGGAAACACTGAAATAAACATTTACAGGTAAAAGACCCATCTTAAAAACTGATGGCTTTTTATTACCATATAATGAAAAACCTCTTTCACAGGAAACACACCTATTTATCTAGTAGATAAAAACAAAATAAGAGTAAAGAAATTCAATATATGGCTTCAATCCATTTGCTCTAATCTCTCCAATACACTGGTGGCATAGATGCTGGATTTGACAGCATAAGATCAAAAGAAAACTGAAAAATAGCGAGGTAACATATAATGTTTGCTAATAAATAGGGAAATGAAGTGTTTTGTCAGTAGTGTATGGTCTATGTAATGCTGTTGGCAGGTTTTTCAAGATCTTGTCTGGTTTAAATACCACTAAAATTTCAGGGTTTAAACTATTCACATTTTCTCTCCTTCAGTGCAGAATGCATTACATGCTATTATTTAACAAAATAAATTACCAAGTGATGGCATTGGAGAAACTAGGTTACATATACAAAATTTCAAAATAAAGTTCTGGGAAATTACTGAAAGGAATAATGAGAGTATATGCTTTGTTTATCTTTTTTACTTCTCACATTTTACAGCACATGAATGAATCAATGCATTCCATGTTCAAGCTACTTGTTTATCTTCACAGTAGGACACTTTATTTCCTTTTTTTTTTTCCCCCTTTTTCTGTTCTGTTTCAACTTATGCCTGGCTGAAGGAAGTGTGGCAACCACTGGTTCACACACACCAGGTATGCAGCCAGGAGCTGAAGTGTTCTTTTGGAGGCCAAGGTTCTAGCTTTTACTCCTAGGAGTCCATTGTCACACCACAAATGAGGTCCATGAAAGGCTATGGGCAGTATAGCATCTAGGGTTAAGGCATCTTACTCTCAGCCATGCCAATACTCAGTCTTAAATTAGATATCTAGGCTCTAGAGGAATTCACAGAGTTAAAGAGTAGGAAATGAAGCAGGAATCAAATGTCATGGACTTGTAATTATGCTGCTTCAGAGGCACAGGAGTAATTCTTCCTGATTGGGATTTTCAACTTTAAACACTGCTCTGGTGCTACATGTGGTCCTCAGACTCCCTTTATGCAGCACAGCCCAAGGAACTGGCTATTGTAAGAAACTTGTCTTGTGATTAATACACTCAGCCAGGAGGCATAAAGAAAAGGTTTAATTTCTTTCTCTGACAAAAGGGAGTTAAAGCTCTTCTACTTTGAATGAAATAATTGAATATTAATTGGGCCATGAAGAAAGAACAAAAGGCCTGCACGAAGGTTAGAGCATTTATGTAGGTGTCAGGGCATGTTTAAATATTTTATAATAATTATCCACTGAAGCTGAGCATCAGCTCTCCCAGGTGAATGCCCTTCTCTTCCTGTTCTCTGTGAGCAGCCTAACCTGCTTCAACAATTTCTGAATCTAGCTGGCTAGATATGTTAGACAGGGAAAAAAAAAAAAAAGATAAGTATCTGCAGAATTGTGTTTCCTGAAGGACTGTGGTTGCTCAGCAGCCCTGCAGCATCACTTCCATGACTCCTTCCTTATTGGTCTTCCTAAAAACATGACAGCAATTGCTTCCAGTCTCCCTTTTTTGTTTTCCTACCTCTCTTCTTGTGGAGAAAGGAGACTAACATCTCCTAATATTCACACACAAGAACGCATAGCTCAAGATAGAAGAAAGAAAAATTGAGCAGCTGCCTGGCTCTGTGGTAGTGCTGAACAAATACAGCATTGGTAACTGTCATTTCAGTCATTTTGACAGTCATGATTTTTATCTAAAACTAGAAGCTGCTGTTTCTCAAGCTGTTATTAGTGATTGTCACCTGAAAGAAGCTTACTAATTGAGTACAAGGATGGTTGTTTGCCCAACAAAGCCTTACCAGTGTTACTGTGTCCTCAATGCTTCTGCTCTTTTCGATGCTCATCTTGACATTTATCTCATGCTTTTTCTACATTGTTTTCTTTCTTATCAATTACTCTGGCTGTGGAAAATTAATCTATTTTTTTATGAGAGGCTGTGAGAAAGTGGAAAATTATTTCTCTTGTTTTTGCCATATTCAGATACATATTGTAGACCTCATGAAACTAGAAGTGGTATTTAACTCGTACTTCAAGCAAATAAGTAATATGCATTTTTAAACTCTATCTTACTGTCCATATCAGTGGTAGGGAGGTCCAAGTAGTAGATGAGAACCCATAATATCTGTGAAATGGAGTCACAGCTTTCAAGAGAAAGTTCATCTGACAAGACAGGGACTTCCTTTAAATTGCTAAATACACCAAAATATATTAGCATCTGCAAAGATTTAACACATCTATAAAATGTGACACTCCACCTTTTAAAGCCCAGCTTTAGTTCACTGCCTCTGCTTTATAAAATCAGAGGAAAGCAGTAAAAAAATAATGTATTGCATTTTTAACAAATATATTTCTAATGTCTTTGCATTTTAAGTTTAAATAAAATTAAATTTTATTTATTTATAAAATTAAATTTTATTTATAAAATAAGACCAATCTCCAAAACTGCACCGAGAAGCAACACAGGAAAAAAATGAGTGACTCTCCATATTAAAACCCAATGCTTTTAAAGGACAAAAGTGAAGACTTTTAACATTTTCAATGTCAGTATCTTGCTGAGTTCTTTAGGCTGTCTTCACAGCAATAACACACTGTTTCATAGTTGATGCCTATAGCTGAGTTCTGACTTGTTTTTTGCTCATCTCAGTTCCTTAACACTTACTGAATAACATGATTAATCCATAGTACTTCAATTGCAGATTTGAAAATGCAGAGGTAGGTGCTTTCATTCCAGTATTTCCCTTGAAATTGTACTTTCAAGGGAACAACATTAAAGAAAAAAAATAACTCAAGATAATGTACAGTACAGTGCTTATAAATCACTGTATTTTAATGTATTTGGAACACAAAACTATGAGAAGAGAAGAATTTTAGCTGTTACTATTACTATCAACAAGGTATTATTCACCAAAGCAAATTAGCCAAGCTCGGTCTGGTACTCAGCAAGTGCAACTCCATAACAGTTATGTGTTAGATATCTCTCATCAAATGGCTGATATCAAGCAATTCAAAGTTTTTGTTTGCAAACATTGCCTACTTTTTCTTCAGAAATTTAGATAGATGGAAGAAAACTGGGAGCTGAAAATCACATGTGACAACATTTAATCACTAAAGCACAGTCTGAGGCCAGTGATTTCTAATCTTGATCCTGACAATGGTTTGTTTGACTTCCTTTTGTTTGTTTCCTGACCTGTAAAAGAGAGATAACATTTTGCTGCAATATTAATATCCTTAGATATAAACCACTAAATAATGTAAAGAAGAACACTGTTACTCACAACATACATTTCTTTTTTTCATAGCATTTCTCCTATTTTCCCTGTGATAGGTACAAAAAAAAAAAAAAGAATATAGATTCTTTTTTACCCAGAGTATAAATTTTCTTATGCATTCACAGAGAAAAAACCTAAACAGTCAGAGTAACTTTGAGAGCTGGGAAAGAAAGTAGTTCATTTTTGTTTGAATGGAAAAATAAATTTTAAGTCAACCACACATTGACTTGAAATGGAGAAATGGATTTGAAAGCTGTCATGATTTCAATTTAATACATATACAATTTTTATTGATACATTCATGAGCTATTTCTCAGCCTTTTATATATATCATAGCAAAACCATTCTTGTGGGAACAGTAATTAGTAGTCTTTGAGTGTTAAACTAACTCTGTAGCTAAACAAGGTACTTTTACATTATTCAGATGAGACAAATGTTCCTGTTCTTCTATGAAGTGTATTTCTGGTAACAAAGAAGGACATAATATTTCAATTTTTAGTAGCAAAATAAATAAATATTGAGAAAGATAAAATTTATAAAAATGAGTAAAAACTTCAAAGCATAAAGTTATGGTTGTAAGAACATGTATTCAACTGCTAATACCAGCTTTGAACAGCTAAACTGGGTACCAAATCCCAAGTGATAAACGAGTTCTCAGATTTTGAATCTGTTACACCCTCATTGCTTCACCTCAGGGAAGTGACAACAGCTGGCATGGGACACAGATGCTGCTGCTCCCTGAGCTGCAACCATCAGGAGCCAGGTGATAGCATATCCTGGCTCAGTACTCAGGCATAGTTAAACTGTCTTTGCCAGAAGCAGTCCAGGAAATAGCCGTTAGACTAAATCTTTCAGAGACACCACAGGGGACTGCTGAAAAACCTGTCAGATGTCAACTAGGAGGTGATCATCTTGTGGCCTGGCTTGATCTGCGCCAAGACAGAAACACAATAACCAAGTCTGAGAAGTCTGGTGAGGTTAGGGACTTGGGATGAGGTTTTTTGCATTTATTAGTTCTGACTTCAAAGTCTTCCTTAGTTTTCCCCAGTGGAGATGTCTAATTTATGAAATTGGAGTGAAATCTTTATAACTGTTATGCATCAAACTCTGAATGTAAGCAACTTCCTACGTTCATTACATGCTTTATTTCTGATAATTTGTGTGGTGATATTGAGGCAACCATTATGCACTCTAAGGTAAGAAACATTTGTTAATTCTGGTCTTACTGAGACATAAACAGACCACACACACTGAACTGCAAAATATGAACTGCTGGATGATGATCTAATAAGCCATAAGGATTTCTAATAGAAAATTACACACATAGAGGAATGTTCAGGAATGTTTTTTTAAGTTTAATAAAGCTTTAACAAAATAAGTAGGAAATGAAAACACTGTTCAAACTGGTAGAACATTTTTTGTACAAGTAGTATTGCTTTTCTGGTAGGTTTGTGGCAGTTTCTCTTGTCTGAAATACAATTCAACTTTTTTAGTTGGTTTTCTGTTGGGACCTTCTAAATTTTTTTCTGCATTCAAAGTCAGTTCAAACATACAACTAGAAAACTTGCATTGTGAGATCAAAAATTCTCTTCATTGTTTGTGGCTTTAAGGATTCTCCCAGGGGAAAAAAAATAAGATGCAAAATCTAATGAGTCTTTATGAGCAGTCCACCTTCTGGTGATGGCTGGGACACAGGAGGGAGGTTTAAGGGACACTTATCATCAGCTGCAACTGGGGGATTCTTGGAGAAAACCCAAAGGTCAACTGGGAGATAGGCTTATGTTTGCCTATATTCAGATTACTGCTGTCAGTAGCTTCTTTTAGGCAACAGTCTTACTTAGAAGGGAGTTGAGGAGTGCTGGCAGGCTCTACATTAGTGAAAGTCCATGAACTAGGCATTTTAAGTCTTAGCTGGCCTTTGGCTCATCTGAGGCTATCATATACAGCACAAATTAGTTCCTTTGCTATCAGTGAAATAAATATTCTATTGTTCAAAAAGGTTATAGTCTTCCAGGAATTCTGTATTTTCCCTGATTTTTAGGAAGATCTGTTAGGAAAGTATCACCTGAAGTTGAGTGTGAAAATATGTCTGGAACTAAAAACATTGTAAGAAATCTGAATCTAGAGAAATGTAATAGTGAACATTTTACCTTCTCATCATCTCTTATCTAGAGAAATGTAATAGTGAACATTTTACCTTCTCATCATCTCTTGATGGGTTTTCCTCTGCGCAGTGGTCTTGGCACTTTGCAAGCCCTTTCAGTTACTAATTGAACTAAAATAATCCAGATTGCTGACATCAGTGTTATATACCTAAAACAAACTAAAAACTTCATCACTTCTTTGCATTTTTATTTCCTCGCTTGCGAGACTTGAGTTGCAGTTTATTTTAGGCATTGCACTTCAGTTTTAGAAACTCACGTGTATGAGACTTGTTGTAAAATAAGAACGCATGAGCAATATGTTTAATGGATCATAGAATGCATTTAGGCATGAAGCATGCCTAGAACTATTTTTACAAACCACATTGTTCAAAAAATGCTTTATCTAATATAGACAAGGCCTGAGAGTAGAAGCTGTTTATGCTATTGAAGTATTCTACATTTTTCTGTCTTCATTTTTAAATAGTCTGCTAGCTGGTAGGGAAGTCTCAATCGCTTGTTATAATTCTGCCTTTGCTGCTCTGCTGCATGTTTTCACATAGATGTGAAATTATCATTGTACTAACTACTGAACTTTTTCCTTTGGTATTCTCATTACCTTCTCAGCATTTCTTTCCCTGCAGTACCTTCTAGCTGATTTAATTTTATTTTAATACTCTGTGGAAAGCTATGTTTTAACCTCTGATTCTTGAAAGTCCAGAAAAGAACACCATTTAATATAAGGCTGCAAGTTCAGAACAGACATCAGCACAATGTTGTTGGTGTTGGAGAGCTGACAGCAATCACAATGAGACAGTAAGGAGGTCAGGATTCTCTAATCTTGCAGCAAATATGCCATGAAGGATAACTGTAAGACTTGAGTGGAGCATGCACAGCATATGTGCTTGTCTCACGTGCCTGATATGTTGGCTGACACTGCTCACTTCCTCAGAGACAATAAATCAGAGCAAAGCTCTTTCTAAATGGGGGAGATGATGAGCATAATAATTTGAAAGAGCTTTCATTAAAGTAGTGTCAGAAGCAGAAAAATTGAGGATTTTGTGCACCTCTAAGTGAATATTGGACTTGTCAGAGATAGATGAGCAACATGGAAGTGTGATGGGCAGTTAAAATGCCTTTTTCTTCATTGAGAAATGAGAATAGGTCTTTGGAGAATTAAAAGCAGTAACTGCTTTGAGAGAGGGCAATTTATGTATAGTCAGATGGCTGATCCATTTTAGATAAGATGCTTTAGGAAAGAAGTAGAAACAAACAGGATAGAATATGTAAGTAGTAGGAACAATCTTCGATAACAAAGGGGGCGAAAGGGGAAATCCAGTGGGATAAAAGAAAAATAAAACTGGAGATGGAAGATTGCAAGGTAGATAACTTTCATTGTTGTGCTTTTTTCTTCTTTGGACCTGATTACTATCTAAGGGGCATTCAGCATTCCTTTTTCATCAGTATGTGGCACTTCCAAATACCTAGTTATGACTGCATTGTTACAGCATGGAAGTTGAAATGAATAAGATTGATTTTTTACATTCCATACTGTGCTTTCTCTGATCTTGTCAACCTCAGAAGTGACTTTATCAAAGCAAAAGTATACTTAGGAAGCTCTTTAAGTCTGCCAGCCTGGTCTTCCTCCTGAAGAATTTCTACTATTACTAAATGTTGTGGGGGAAAAAAAAAACCAAAAATTTTTATAACGTAAATAAAAATAAACACAGGTTTTCAGCTGTTGGTGAAAGCATTTGAGGAACTCATCGCATGAAGAATCTGGAGAAAAGAAAATGAAAAAGAGATCACTTATGCTTTCCTACAGGAAATGAAGAAAAGAAAGAAAAACTAGGCTAGTGTTGCCCAGGTTTACAGGTGTAAGCAAATGGTTTAAGAGTTCTATTGAAGTGATTCTTCAAAAGAAAAAGCTGGTCTGATGTAACTGACTTAATACCAGATAGCTCTCTGACTCACACCTTCCCAAGGTATCAAAAAAATAGATGAACTTATCTCTGCCTTAGGTCTAGTGTTCAGCTACAATGCAGAACTATCTAACACAAGTATAGCTTTTTAGTCTTCTATAGCTTTTTTAGTCTTCTTCTTGAAGCTTTAAAAGTAATTTTTTCCAGGAAGATAACTATGTGCACAAAGGCCAGATGTCCATTACTGTGAGTTACTTCTACCTAGAAAAGGCATAAGAAATGAGACAGTGTGCAGTTTCCACAATATATAGTATATATACTTCAGAAAGCCTGAAAAGAATGTGTAAAGTATGTGTATATCTAGTCATTACAGAATTTATAGCAGTGAATAATATTCTGGAAAAAGTCATACAAAATGACATACAATCTATGAAAAACATTTTCATATGCAAGCAAAAAAATGTGTTATCATCTGAGCAGGAGAAAAATGAGCTTCATGAGAGGTACCACTGACTTCAATCACCTGTTCAATGAGCTTGCATTGTTACACAATGTGAAGGGCCACTGATTACAACCCTAGAAAATATGCAGTGTAAAAAAGACCTAATTCATAGAAATCTCTGCTTGAAAACATCAGCCACTACCCCAGAATAAAGAAGACTGATCCACTTGATATGAATACACAAGAACAGATGTTCTCTAATTAGAATCTAATAGAAACTCATTGGTATTATGTATCTATTAAATTTGCAGCAGAAAACAAATCTCTCTTTGTTATCAGCCAAGTATATTAGCAATTAGAGCACAGAAATTTTTCAAAACTCAGTGGTGAAAATAAAATATTTCTGTTTCATAATGGTAGTAGAAATGGAAAGATTTATGATTTCTTACCCAGTGTTTCACTTAGACCATTTAGACATGAAACATCAGAAACAATAATATTTTTAGTAAACATTTGAAATATTGCAATATATTAAATATAACAGCTCCAACTCCTCAATATGCATCGCCTAGGTGAAATATTTTGTTTGCTTGTTTGTTTGTTTCTTTGTATTTGACCAACCTAGAAACTTTGGTTGTTTTAGGAAACAAAAGTTTACGCATGATGAACTGATTGACGGTGACTGTACGGAAATGTAAGTAAACAAGTGCCCACTGGTGGATTAGAGGAACAACCTTTGCGTACACAGATGCCTGAGAGGCAGGTAGAGTGTTTATTTGTGCTACTAGAAGCATAAATTATTCACTTAAATGTCTGTTTTTCTTGCTTTCTCATTATTGGACTCACACATCTAAAACCCATTTGACTTAACATACCTTTTGACACCAGTAAATAATGGGAAGAATACAATCCAAGGGGCCCAGAGATATCTTAGTGTGATTTGGTCAGACTGCATATTAAACCAACATATACGCATCGTACTGCTGCTACTCGTTTCCTTGAAGTCTATGCCCTGGATATCACCATCATTATGTGCCTCTAGGCAGGATCTTAATGTCTGCACCAGGTATAGTTTATGGGCTTGAAGGTAAAAGTTACATTGAACAATGGCAGGTATTATCTGAGCTAAGTTTTCCAAGTTGAATACAGCATTGAATATCCCTGACAAATTTGCAATCCATAACAAATATGAGATACAGCAGACATTTTAAAATTCATCACAATGAAAAGATTGAATAACCTGCTGTTAATTTTGTGATTCCATACTAATACTTTTGCCAGATCTACAGACTCAAAAGTTAAGTTAAATATTTCCTCAACAAATATTTATCTATATTACATAAAGTAACATTTTAAAACTAATACATCCACAAGTCCTTTTTGGTCTATTTTTAAGAGGCAACGGTGAATCATAGAATCATAGAATAGTAAGGGTTGGAAAGGGACCTTAAGATCATCTAGTTCCAACACCCCTGCCATGGGCAAGGACACCTCACACTAAACCATAACACCCAAGGCTCTGTCCAACATGGCCTTGAATACCGCCAGAGATGGAGTATTCACAACTTCCCTGGGAAACCCATTCCAGTGCCTCACCACCCTTACACTAGAGAATTTCTTCCTCATATCCAATCTAAACTTTCCCTGTTTAAGTTTGAACCTTTTACCCCTTGTCCTCTCAATACAGTCCCTAATGAAGAGTCCGTTCCCAGCATTCCTATGGGCCCCCTTCAGACATTGGAAGGCTGCTAGGAGGTCTCCATGCAGCCTTCTCTTCTCCAGGCTCAACAGCCCCAATGTTCTCAACCTATCTTTGTAGGGGAGGTGCTCCAGTCCCCTGATCATCCTCGTGGCTCTCCTCTGGACTTGTTCCAACAGTTCCATGTCCTTTTTATGTTGAGGACACC
>JAOEHX010019611.1:0-28347 GCA_025448015.1 Bolborhynchus lineola
ACCATGCCATCCAAGGCTCTGTCCAATCCAGCCTTGAACACCACCAGGGATGGAGCATTCACAACTTCCCTGGGCAAAGCAGGAAAGGTTTGCAGAGCTATTCCTCATCTGCTGGTATGAATTGCCTATGTATACCCACAAAACCTAAAAAAATTTGCATCAAAATTTAAACTAAAGTAAGATTCAACATTACAGTCACCTTATTTTCAAAAGTACTACAGACACAGTTCTTGCAGATATATCAATAGATGGCAGACAGGACTGTCAGAAATAAGTTGAGTCTTATGGGTCAGGCAGACAGGTAGGAATGTAGGCAGTTAGGTACTCACATCAAGGAACCTCAGAAGAGAAATAAACAGGAAGATGTCCAATCTAACTTGGGGAGAAGTGTGAAGAGGTGCATGGATATCACTTGTTTAAGCTGACAGCTCAGAGGCATGCATGTCAAGAGCACCAAGACATCCAAAAAACCCAACTGGTTTTAACTTTCCTAGATTAGTGACAGGTTTGTGACACCAGTGGTTAACACATTGAGTTGGGATGCTGCTTCACAGTTCTTGTTCAGAGAGAGAGCAGTAAAGATTTGAATCCCTTATTTTCAAGTGAAACCTGAGATTTAATTTTTCATGCAATCCTTTGTGGAAGCACAGAGAAGCACCAGCTCTCACTAGTACTGGCTTCTACCTCAAGTGCAAGATTAAATTTCTTTCAGTAAGACACTTGGCATCAGTTTCCTGTGTGAGGAAAATTATTCTGGCTTGGGAGGCAGAACACACCTTTCTTGCACAAAGAAGGTGCAGCAGAGTGCATTGAAGAATCTCTCTTATGAAGTGCCATGTAAGTGGCTCAGAGACACCTGCTCAAAAAGCCATTTAAATTGTTAATAGTGTCTTTGGCCACTGCAGAGAAATTAGTGGTTAGAGCACTCAGGACCTTGTTTGAGTAAATGGCATCTGAACAGTAGGTTTCCTTAACAACACGAATGTGACTTTGACAGTAATGATATTCTTATTTAGGTGTCTAAATGCAGCATTTACAAGTCTCACTTTTGCCATCTAACCTGAAAACTCTAAAGTAAAAAAAGTATGCATAAAGTTAGCAAAGCGACACCTTTCCTCTTCATACAAACCATTATAATAGCAGATTTTTTACTTTATTATTATTTTGAAGTGCACAGAAAAACTGGAAGGTGTCCCTTCACTTTCTAAGTGTGCTCAGTGTTCTATGCACCCTACATACAGGTACAGAGTAGCAGATAATTCATGTGCTGAAGAGCTTGCAATTTAAATAGACAAGGCACATGAAAGCTGCATGTGCGCCAGTTTTACACAAGTGGCATGAATAACAGGATGGCAGCAAAATGTCATGTTAGTTCCCCAGTGCCATGTTGGAGAGAGGTGTTACGTGGAAATGCAGGATATGCCAATACTGCTCTGCATCATTGTCCATCCTGTCAGGCTGCAATTCTGTCTTGAAGGCTAAGCCCTTCACTGAGACAGCACGGAGATGCTGTGCCTCAAAGGAAACTCTTGAAAATGAACCTTGCTTGGTAAAGCATAGTACATCAACACTTTGTGTCCCAAAAATGTCTGAAAGGCCTGAAGTGCACACAACATAACAAATCCTGTTGTTTTAATTTAAATACAATGGAAACTTATGTCTCTATCATACTCAGCTAAGTATCTGAATTTAAGCTATATTGAAAGGTAAAGGTGATAACTTGTAAGTTACTATTCTCCAGAACAGTTTGCATTTGCTTTACTCAGAGCAATTGAACCACTACAGAAAGCAGATCTAAAAGGTGAGCAAGTCACAAAACCTACTCCTATCAACAGACAGAGCAAGCAAGAGGCTTGAAAACTGAGGAAGGCAGGCAATAGAAGGGGAAATACATCAAATTATAAAGCTCATCTTGCTTCATAGCCAGTATCAGCCCCATTGAACTGAATAAGAGTGCACTTAGTACAAGTTGGGATGAGTAGGGAGAGCACAGCCTCAACCATGGATGGCTAGTGACCCTACAGCATTGCTATTCACAGCACCCAGCTCTGCTTCTGTGTGGTTCAGAATTCTGCTTTTGGGAAGCAAACATACACAAAACCAGAAAAAATCCCTTGGTTTTAAACTGGAGTTCATACAAGAGATGTGTAAGGGACCTTTAGAGCTAATAAGCTTGTAAAAAACTCATTCAAATTTCAGTGTTTCTTTCATTTTGCTACTTTTAAAATACAATTTACTTCATTTATTGGACAATGAAGTGCCTCTGTAATAAATCTAACATTAAAAAATCATTTCCAGCAAATTACTCCAATAAAATCAATGACGGTCAGGCTCAGCTGTAGAAACAAATAAATTACCCGCTATTGATAGGGCAGGCAGACTTAATTGTCATTTAGAAAGGCTAAAAGGGATAAAGAAATCTAATAGAAGAAACACGTTAATACAGCAAAAAATGAGGAAACAGTGAAAGTTTTACCGTGACAGCTCCCATCTGTAGGATTGACTCAGTCCCTCAGCAGCACAGGCAGTTGTTTCAACTCTCAGTAGGACACTGGTATGTGCTTTGGATATGTCAATATTTACCTGCTTCTGTGTTGCCTTGTGATCTTTTTACCTTTCATATATTGAAACCCCCAAACAGGATTTCTGGTAATAGAAAATGAAGAATTGATAGAATTGAACAATCTCATGCTCGGGTTTTTTCAGCCAGGTTAAAGGCAGTTTGACCCAATTTAGGCTTTGCCATACTTCCAACTATTAAAGAAATTTAAAGCTGGGCATTTTCTAGTGGGATTTACCACCCTCTGATAACAAAGCGATGATTTTATAGTTAAGATCCTCTTTTTAAAACAACTTTGCATTTATTTATTCTAAAAGCTGTCCAGCTGTTGCTGTGAGGAATCTAAAAATAGCATTAATTTGACATATGTCCACTGCACCAGTGTACTCATTCATTTTCAGCATTTTTCTTTGAAAAGAACTTAATTTTTTAATACCTATTTTTGTTTATGCCTCCTAATGGAAACAGAGCAAGACTAAGATGTTGGAATATGCATATGTTCAATGATCAGTTGTCCCTGAATTCTTATGGGAGAAAATTCAATTTAACCTCCTTGAAAGTGTGATTCCTGCCGCAAACTGCAGATAAATGCTATATCCAGTGATATAACTAGATATAAAGACTTACTGAGCAGAGAAGGCTTTAAACATTCCTCTGAGGAACACAAAATGTTCTGGGGATGAGCAATTTCCAATATTTATAAAATCTTGGTTTGAAGGCTCCTCAAGAGAGCAGATGACCTTACAGTCATCAATTCTGCATATCAAGATGTCTAACAGGACAGGAATTTCTACTGTGGTTATTCTAAAATAAAGAGTGAAAAAAGTGCAAATTACATTCAATTTTGAGGAATACTTGGCTACAACAGGGAAAGCAAAACTCACAAACATCAGACATGACTAAAATCAATGAAAAGTGAAGGCTTTTACAGCTGCAGCTGTTTGGTCCAGAGATGAGTGCAGTAACACTAACGTGTGGCTGCTGCAAAGTTTCCAGTGAAAAACAGATTTAAACCGGCATCTATAGGCAGATAAGTGGAGTACAGAAGTGAGCTGGATGCATCTTTGGAACAATTTACTCCTGGAAGCGCTGTAAACTGTGGCCCCATGAAGAACAAAGCAGTCTAGAAACTGTGGTAGAAGGATGCTCAGGACCCAGTAAACAGATTTTGATCCTTCACAAGGAGGCACACTTGCCTCTTTGTACTATTGCAAAAGTAGTACAAAGTTTCAAGTCACATGCTAATGAACCATACGGGGGTAATGTCTGGATAGAAATCTGAAGTCTAGGAACTACCATATTTTCTTTCTTTTTGAAGTTACAGAAATGTTTCTTTCACACTCTAGATGTTTGTGCATCTGTTTTTCTTCAACAGCGCATAGGTTCAGTGACAATATAAAAGTTTGTCTCAGGGAATTATGTTAATGCCTTCTCATTTTCCTCAGCAGCAAATTCTGAACCATTGAACCAATAATAAAAAGATGTCTGCTGCTTGGTTGTATTTCCCCTTCAAAATCCCCCTGATTTCTCCAGATTACTATTTCTTTTTCTTTCTAGCCCTCAAATTAATTAAAATCTAGGGTGAGCTAACATAACTCATTTTAGAGCAGCATATGTTCTACAGATGACAAAATCTATGTTGCATGCTATAGCAGAGACACAAGGTTTTTTTTTAGAGCACCTATTTCTCACTGACCACCAAGATATTATGGTGAGAGGGTTACCTGGATGGAAGATTATCGTGGTAGGAAGTATCATAGTAGAAAGGTATGAGGCACACAGAAAACAATCCAATAGAAAATAAACTTGTTGGTTCCACTGTTGATGGAACAATTTGTTTTCTTTTATATATGCACATTTGGAGCAGAAACTTTTTGATTTTAACAAAAGTATGTTCTATTGAAGAAGAAAGTTGTTCCTGCAGTGAATTAGTGCAGCACTTTACAAATATGTTTGTCCCATGGGCTCACCAAAAGCATTGAGTTCACTCCCAGAAGTAAAAAATGCCAGCAGTGCAATAAAATTTGTTGTACAAGGAGGAATAGTATGTGTATTGATCTGTGCATTCATTGCCAATACTGTTGCATGATGAGAAAAAGCAGTGGACACCTCTTTGGCAACAGGCAAATGCCTTTCACTTACTAAACATGAATAACCAACACCACTGTACTACTGTGACGGATGGTGCAATCCGTTTGTCCAGCCAACTTAGTGGTGGAGCCTACCCTCTGAAGAGTGCACTGCTTAAAGAGAAATGAACTACAGGAACTATTGCAGCAAAAGCAAAGCACAGGAGATACTCACTCCTTCATAAGACACTGAACTTTTCTCAGTGCCAGCAAAGACTTCCTCTAGAGCTGCTGTTCCTTGCTCTTCCAGAGGTGAATGACTGTGGTGAGGGAAACTCACTGATTTTCCCTTTTTCAGAGTAAAAGAAGATATATAAAAACACTTAATGAAATAAATATGTTACCATACCACATGAATAGGAGGGAAAGTACTGTTTCCATCTGGATCTATATGTCTACCGTGTAGGAGTCTACAAAGAAATGCCTAAATAAGTTATTTTAGGGCCTTGCTCATCTGACCAAAGCCAGATGCCTACTTTAGGATGAAACAAGTCTCACTCTGGAAGTTCCTTTTTCCTTTCTTTCTGTTGGTTCTAACAACTATTCAGATGTAGACATCTGTGGTTGTTTAATAAATCCCATCCAGGTTCTTTTGCCAAATTGTACTTGCTGTCTGTCTGCCTGCCTGTCCAAGTGTTTCTCACCTTCTGTTTCAGTTATTAGTAGATATTAAAAAATAGATAATATTTGTAGGAGTAATCATTATTCACCACATATATCACTGTCATTTTAGCATTTTTGTTTATTCTTTGCTGTAGTAGCTCTTAACACTTTCCCATGTAGTTAGGTTAAATAGTTTAAAAACAGAAATTAAACAGTGATTATTATTTGTCTTTACAATAATAGTGGAGTAATATTAATGCAGAAAACAAGAAAGAATTAAACAGATTTGCTAATCTGACAGGCATGTTAAAGGTGAAATATATTATGTGCATAGCTTTAACCAGAATAGTGAAAATTTTAAGAGTTCATTTGTTCTGTCTGAGGTTCCAAATAACAGAATGATGAATTATACAGATAAGTAACATCTGATCTTTCACATATCATACTTGTGCTGGATAACTTGCAATAACATCTATTGTAAAATAAATGAAAGAATTTCCAAAATATGGAAACAAACCAGTAGGCCAAGTCAATGCATGGAGTTATAAATAGTAGTTTGACTTAATAATTGTACCCTATTCATATTCAGTAAAATAAGATTGTATTTCATTTCCACTTCCAGGAACAAGTCCTGAGAAAAGAGATAAAATTCTTAGGTATATTTGACAATGGAAAATACTACACGTTTTCTAAACCACTGCCGAAATCAATAGAAAAGGAAAATCTTTATCTAATAGGTGTGATTGCCATTGCATAATTTTTTTTTGATGTCATGGATTTCTCTCTGGAAAATAACATTTTTACTCCTTTGCACCAAAGGTGTGAAGTTCCTACACTAATTCAAACAATAACAAATCAGGTACAGAGAAAACTTGTATGAATAATTCATTATAGAATAATGTATATAATGAATTGATCTGTTTTGTTTGTATGGTTAACCAATGTCCTCAAACATATCGCAAATATTTGTGAGTTGATCCAATTTTGAATTTATGTACTACTACTAAAACAGCAGTGTGTCTTTTTAGGGGTGATAGGTGAATGTGGAATATGTCACTTCTCTAAACAAGTAAGTCCATTTTAAAGACCTCTTGTTGCAGTAAGAAGTAAAAATGAAACAGGAGTTTTGATTTGTGAAACTATATGGGAACAATTTTCTAAAATGAATGTTTATGAAAGATTTATTTCAAAATTTCCCAGACGGTCTTAGGTATGTGAATTTCATTTTCACCATACTTTAGCACTCATGAGAGATGAGCTTAATCATTCAAATGTAGAAATGCTGAAAAGACAAGTTCAAATATAACAAACTAAATGTCTTCTGGATTTAGAATTTATATTTTTAAATATATATTTCTGAATATTATTTCTCATATTTATGTAGTTATGGTATTTATGCAGTATATTATGCAAATGTAATAGAGTCTATATGTGTTATTATAAACAAGTCAGATGAGTAAATATGTCAGTATATTTTTGGGGGGCAAAATATATTAAATGCATTTGGGCAATGTTAAGATAACAGTGTACACAGTTATATATAGCAGACATATCATTGTAGCATCACTTCTGTTTATAATTACCTTGCACCACAATTTTTAAATTTTAAATTTCCAAGACTATGTCTAGATTTTTACTGTGTCACTCCCCACAGCAAAGAACAATTTGCCGGTAGCAAATTGAATTGGTTCACCTAAAAACATTTTGGTTTTGTGGAATCTGTAATTTTATAATATTTTATCTATGTAGAGACTGCATACTCTCTTTTCCTTTATGAGTTCTCTGGAGGTTGGTCTCATGACCAAGCAGTTGTTTCCTCTCTGGAGGCCTCTCAGATTTCCCTGTGTTTTTTCTCAACTGCCAAAAGTGTTACATACACCTGTAATGTCAAGGAAACTTACAGGTGTGTACTAATTCCAGTAATATGTGAAGAAATAATAAGACATGTATTCCAACAGACTCGTGCACAGTAATACAGTGATCCTTCACAGTCCAAAAAGAGAGTTAGCTGAATGTAAATGTATAAATTCTTCCCTTTATTCATTCAATCACAGCTCCCTCTCTGACTGGCAAATATACTTAAGACTGTCATATCTGAAAATTTTTATCACAATTGAGTAGTACACTTTAATTACATTTTACAGCCTTCTCAGGGAAGATATCTTCTCAAATTCCCACTGTTCACACTTCCATTAGGCTCATAATATAACTCAGGAGTTAAAATTAAAAATTAAAATCTTTCTTAAAAGTAATTAATAAGCTTGTTGCAGCCAAAAGCTCTATTAGACACAAACAGCTATGTGTGTGCAGAATTAAATGGTGGCAGAGTAAGATAAAGCAGAGTGGATCACTGACCGTTTACCAACAAGTACAAGTAAATGAGTTACACCACAGCTATCAGTATTGCTACGTACAATACATTACAGGAGAGACAAGGGAATTTACTGCAAAATGAAAGGTAAGTTAGACGAACAGGGCAACTATGACATCTTAAAGCTTCACAATGATTGGAATAAAAACAACCTGACACATATTTAGGGAAGATGGATATCATAAACTGCAATCTGTGCACTGAGCACAGTTTTCTAAATAGGTACATTTTATTGCATTTTGGTGTTACATATGGTTCCCTTTGCAGCAAAAATTTGGAGCTAATTTCATAAACATATGTGACTTTGCCTTGGATCTTAAATCTGTTTTCAGTAACTTAAACATCATGAAGTCACAAGCACTACAAACCTTATTCTAGGATTACCTTGATTAAGGCACAAAACATTAAAAGCAAATTACTATGAAAGTATGAAACAATTTGCCCTTAATGTTTCAGTCATATCTGTAAAAAATATGACTTAAATCTAGTTTTATTAATAATACATATTTTAATTAAACGGCTAGAGGTGCATCTAGCAGGAAAAATTGAATCTTCACTGGATTTCACATACTTGTATGATTCATGGGCAGTAAATATGCAAAGCTTTATGCCCATAAGGCAATCAAACTGCAAAGCTGATATGCATGTTTTTATCTGAAAGAATGAACTCTAGTAATGCTTAGAAATACTAATAATAACAATAATAATAGCAACAATAAATGCTTAAAAAATTAATCTATCTTTGCAGATCTAATGTTTTTCGAGATATAATCCTCATTTTTTGCCAGCTGCATGATGTTAAAAATGTATCTATTGTTGTTTCCATTAATCTCATTACACAGGGTTTGCCCGTATGGGTACGTATATACACACAGAATATTACAGCCTCAGCAATAAAACCATAGGATAAAAATTATCATGCTACAGTAGCATAGCGTGAAATGCCATCATTGCAAACCGTTTGGGGGTTGAACAGATCTGCAATCTGCTGATCTACTAACAAAGCCTCTCTTCATTTATATCAAGACTTTTTTTAAAGGTCTAACTCTCCATGCTTAGTTTGCTTTCTCTTTTCTTCACCTACCACCCCACACTTCATCAAACATTTGGCTTGGTTACATTTAATGACAACCATGCCGTGCGCACCACCAGCACCTCTCACGTGGTGGTGTCAAAACACAAAAGCAAACGTGAAGTAATTACAATCTACAAGGCTTCTCTGAGGTAACACTGTGGTGCCAAATTGTCACCTCTTCTTGAGTGGAGCGCAGCAGCTGCTCCTAACACCCTGCAATAGCACTGTGCAGTAAATTGATGCATGTTAATGATATTGAACTTTGCTGAAAGTGCTAACAGGGTGAAACTGAGTTTAAAAACTTGGTTTTAATGTTTCAAACACTTTTCCAAAGACAGAACTGTCACTGTCATGGCTTCTCTGTCACTGCAGTGATCAAATGCTAAAGAATACCCTATCACAATGTCCTTATGGAGAGAAGACCCCAGCCATGCTCCCATTTCAGAGATAGAAAACTGATGAGAAAAAAAGCTTTAGATACAAATTTCTCTTGATTTCGTGGTAACAGTCAGAGATGCACAAATAGTGAATTTTTTAATTTTATTTTTGCTTGCTGATGGCTTGGCATTTTTGCGTTGTATAGGCCCACAGCACAGTTCCTATTGCATGGAAGTAATTAGGGGTTTCCAGACCCTCTGTAACCTGTTGCACAGTGGCTCTGGTAGTATATCTCCGAAAAGATAAAAAAACATTTTACAAGTCCATTTGAAACCTCTTGCTTAGTGACCACTTATGAAAACTATGATCATCACAGTGATGGGCAAAATTTTGTTCTTCTGAATGAAGATACCTCTTAGAATTCCTGAGATTTGCCTAGACAGCATTTTGACTGCTCAAAGTTTTCTGAATCCTGCTCTCTGCCTAAAAAAATAAAGATACCATTAGGGATAACTCTAACATAGAGGCACTTACTGACATTTACACCTGTTGATATTTGAACTAATGATTTGTTCTGCTCTGCTCCAAATACAAAATATTTAAGGGGAAATATGAAGAAGACTGTTGCATGAAAAAGGGAGAGGACTAAAATAGTCAGGAAGAAATACTGAAGAGAAGAATGCATCGGTCCTGAAAAATTAATGCTTAATTCTAAGGTGAAGAGAGAGATCTATTTCTATTCCTTATTTATAATCCTGAGCTCTCAACTTGGCTGAGGCACCAATTTGGTCATTTTTTGAAGAAAACTGAGGTGAAATGATACTACCCTATTCTGAAATGAAGTTTACGGATAGTCAAAGTCCATATTCTTCCTTCAATGAGAAGCAATGGTATTAATCCAAATTCCCCTTCCTCCCTAAGGGAGCACTCTGTTCACTAGTATTGCATATTTTCTGATGTTGTGTCTTAATTTCGCCTCTTCAAATTATTGTACCTAACAGATCCTGCAGTTGAGTGCTTGAGCTAGCAACAAAATACACAGAAATAAATAAGTGATTCTCCAATATGAAGTCCACATTTAAAAGTGGTATCTGGAAAATAATAGGTGAACTGGACAATGAGGCAGAACCAACTATATAAATGGACCTTCAGCCAGCATCCTTGCTACCTGGGGCCTTTTCATCTTCATTTTACTTTCACATTTATTTATCTCTGGGCTTTCTTTTGGGACATAGTACATCTCCATGTAAAGGATGGAGGAATGTTGTGCAATTCTGTTTAAGAGAAACTCTGCCATAATTTATATTTTCATATAGCCTTGTCCACTCCAAAGACCTCAGTGATTCCATCAATTAGATATGAGTATCTGTCCCCGTCTGTGACTAGGCAATGCTGTTTCTCTCCTCAAGCTGAACCCTTACATCTGTTACAGTGATTCTGAGCTGAATAAAAGGGAAGTATGACTTTGGGTCTTTCAGCTCATCTCTTCCAATTCACTGAAAAATTGTCATCTTGTCTCACTATGGTGCCAGATGCCAGACATCAGCGCACTGCAGAATGTTGAGTCCTGCTGGCATGTTCAACCTGAATCAAGCACACTACCTCCAAACCTATCAAAGAACTTCTGATATTTCTCCTGCCTTGGTTCCAGCACCCAGGCTTCAGAAAGGTTCAGCTGTGGTGAGCTGTTTGTGAATTAAGCAAAGTATTAAGTATAAAGCATAGTAAGTCATTAATCCAGTTGCTTTCCAGTTAAATAGCTATAGCTGTAGCCTCCACATAAAAATAACAATCCAAATTTCACAGCTTAACCATGAACTACCAGTGAGGAAAAAGGAAAGAAACTTGCATACTTGCCACAAGCATGAACTGTTATTTCAGTCTTATTCTACAGTTTGACCAACAGACAGTGGCATGGAGCACTTACCTGTATGATTTCCCAGGCAGTTTGGCTCAGGTTGTATTCAGACTGTTCTGATTGACTCTCAGGAGACTAATAAAACAAACTTCAGGCCATGACATAACATTTTTGTTGGGATGAATGTACCTGAACTAAGTTTAACTATTTAACAGCTAACACAAGAAGTAACACTGCTTTCAGCTAGTATGTAGTCACTAATGCCACTAATGTGGCATTATTGTGCTTTACATGAGAAAACAATTGAATGGTGCTTGTCTGCTTGCTTTTACTGTGATGCTACAAGCCAGATGAATGAATCTTGCAACACTAGTGCTTCAGCGTATTGAGAATTTTGCTTAAATACCTGATTCATTATGATTGCGTATGGGCTTGATTTCCAAATAGCTCTGTAGTAAGAACTCCAAAGGATGAAGTTTGTTATATCAATGTATACTGATACACACAGGGAGGTAATAAAATAAACCAATAGCAAGACTTAACATGAGGCAGTACTTCAAGAGGTAGCAGAAATCATTTCTAGATTGAAGTGGTGATTAAAGGACACAGACATTATTATTTTTTAAATAGCTTTGTTACAGTGTTTCATGGAGATAGTAGATAATGTTTCCCAGAGGAAGTGTCTTCCCAGAGGAAGACACTATCTTGTTAGGAAAAACAAATTCATGAAATAAAAGTAGAGGAATTTAAATATGTAAGGTACAGTTCTCAAAAGCACTCAGCTTTGGTCTGAGCTGTCTTTCAAGTGAAGCCAACTGTGAAACTGTCACTGACTTCCATGAGAGCAGAGTCACGCCCCTACTATACACTCTCAGCAATTCCACCTGCGAAATCTGAAATACATTTAGGTCCCAGTGAGCCACATCCAGGAGATCTGACATGAATTGAGGATAACGAGAGACATACTTTGCAATTCTTGCAGAGATGAACCACAGGGAAACACAGAACTAGCCTGTGTAATTAAGAAGTGATTCACATGGCATAGCACCCCAAAATCTGGTCCACGATTGAAATGCTGACCAGGGACAAAGTGAACATAAGCAGTCTTCTCTGATGTCTGCTAGGGATAATCAAACCTTTTCCAGTCATGCAGAGTGGAAAGGAGAAGGTGAAGCAGCAACAGAAGGATGTTTGAGTTCCTTGTTTGCATTGCATTCAAAGAGATCTGTTGCTCTACATGGACTGAAGAGCTGGAAAGTGGAGAAGTAGCCATAGGCTACTGTTAATCTTCAGGAATGAACTTAGGTTTTCCTTCTAAAAATTCACGTTTGAGGTGAAGTTATATTCATAATTACCAAATCAAGACAGGGTACACTTCTTTAGAAGTATTTTGGGGTTGACCTTTGATTTTTTGTCTGTAATGGGTGTGGAAATTACTTCCTTTGTTGATTAAAGAGCTGCCAGCAGAAGGATAAGGGATCAGAAGCCTGGACTGTCAGGAGCATTGACATGCTCCCTGGCTATGCAACTTCTGAAAAATAATAAAGGACCACAAAGTGACCTTGGACAGTTGGTCTCTGGCCACACTACTTAACTGCTAATGGGTTCCCTGGCTTGGAACTAGATGATCTTTAAGGTGCTTTCCAACCCAAACCATCCTGTGATTCTATGACTGTATGACCTGTAAGTACGGCAATGCAAGTTAATAATAGACTGAAATAATAGAGCATGAGTCTTTTCTCTCAAAGAAAACACCACAACATGTTTGCATTCAGAGTGTTTCTCAAATGTGTCATTTGTCTCAAATATGTCATGTACTTTTAAAACATTCTTCAGACATTGGGTTTCCTGTGAAAATATTACAAATGTTGTAAAAAACCCAACTTTTTCTTTGGAAGGATTATGTGATAAGTGGCTAAGAATATTTTCATTCAATGTGGGTTTGAAGGATTTTGTGGTAGTATTTAGCAAAACTCATCTATTAAGAGGTTTCATTGGCTGTGTTGCTAGTTTAGGTCAAGCACTGAGTGTGGCCTCAGGGAACTGCATCCTTTACAGATGGAGCCAAACTCCAAGCTGCTCTTCAGGAATCATCTAACACCCTTTGGCAGCTGCAGTGGCAATCCTAAGGCTGAGAATAGAGCTAGTCCAAAGTGACTGTCCACTGCAAAATGGAGCAGTGACAATGGTCACTTGCAACAGTTTTCCCCATGGGTCTGACCAATTGTTCCACATCTCTTCCAATGCAGGCATAGGCTACGTGAGCTTGAAAAGACAAATTACTGGCCTTATCAAGGTAAATGAAGATGATTTCAAAAGTAATCAGAAGTTTGCAAATTTTCTGAAGATTTAATCAGTGTTTCTCTGTGGCAGGAATTCAAGCACTGCATTGGCTGTTTCCACTCTATTAACTGTGGATTAGGGCAAATTTTAGCTGTTTTCTTCCATTTGATTTGGGGCTTTGATTGAAAACCCCAAAGGACAGGAAATTCAATGCCCACAACAGCAGAATCATGTGTTCCTGCTGCTGGCAAAGAGAATTGCTGAGCTGCTGACAGCTCTAAGTGAACAGGATCATTTAAAAGATCTCATATACTCCACGCATTTCTGCTCTTTATCGTTTTTATCTCACCATGAGCAGAGATAGTTACACTGATTCATGGTTGGTGGCACCATGCCACAAACTCGCATCTCACAAAAGTAAAAATAAATCAATAATCCTTCTGTAGGAACTAGAAGAACACTGCCCACAATCAAATTTACTCCAAGTTTACAGATAGCTTATTAACTATGCAAATCAAGTGCATATTTTAAATAATGCATAGCAATGTGATCAAGATGAGAAGGTTGGTGAAATGATGCCATTTGTTTGCTTCATTCAAAAATTGGGTTTCATCAACTTAATGCCTTTTTTCCTCCATGTAAATTTAATATGTTTAATTTCAGAGTGAGTTTTGATCAATGTGTCCAAATGACTTTTAAATGCTTAGATAAGGTTTTATCAGTCTTCATTTTTCTCACTGGAGCCTCAGTAATGTTCAGTGATATATAAAATTTGTAGCTCATTTCTGGTTGTAAAAGAAAGAAAGAAAAAAAAAAGGTAAGAAAGAAAAAGAAAGTTTTTATTTAAATTATCTGCTCTTTGGAGCTTTAAAAAGTGCCCTAAATAAAGAACATGAACATTATTTCCTTATTTCATTTATGACTAGCTACTAGATTAATTTTCTTACCCATCAGTGTACCAGTTTCCACTTTATTATGCATTTTTCTTATTGAATAGTCCTTTGTTTCTCAACAGATTGTTTAGATTTTTAATATTGTTAGTGTTGAGAGATAAATGTTTTGGTACATATTGGAGAGTAATAAATTGTGTTGAACATTGATAAAGTAATGCAATTACTAGCAAGGTCACAGAGTCAGCTAATTTAGAAATATCAGTACTTGGATTTTGAGTTGTCCCCTGGAGAACAGCAGCCACTTTATTAAAGCAGAGGGTGAGGAGAAAATGGTGCATTAGGATTGATCTTTTGATCTAATTGTGGACCTCTGCCATTCCTTGTTTGACCAAAAGTGCTTAGCAAGCAAGAGGAAACACAGTTCAACTAATTGAGGAACATCCCTTAAAAGCCAAAGGGATTGTGGGAAAAAGAAACAAATTGCAATTTATACAGTTTTATGGTGTTAGTTATCAATGAAAAGGTGTAAATACTGTACAATTAATCTTTGCTTTTCATGTGGGAATTTTTGAGGCTTGCAGACATACAGCAATCATACTTCCAATATGTTCAAGAAACTGAATTTTTTACACTGCTGAACTTCCAATTAAGCAATATTAAAAATGAGTAGTATTTTCTACATTGTGGCTTATTTTTAAATAACCGACATAAGACTCCTGCAATAGCACTTAGTTGGTAGACAAAAACCTCTACTATTGGACAGCATGATACCAGAAATACCATGTTATGCTTCAGTCGCACAAGGAAAAGTAACAAAGTCCATCTGCTTCACAGAGCTATAATGAGGTTCATATTCAAACTTAAATGCATTTTCTTCAATGAAAGATGCATTCATTTACTTTTCTTTATATCTCTAGATGATTATGATTTGTGTCTGTTTATTATACCATGCTGGAAACACTAGGAAACTTTAAAACGTATTTATTAATTAGTGGACTGGCATGCCAGAACTAAGGGTAATGATAGTTGAAGATGATGCACCATTATCTCTATAGAACTGTTTTAATTTGATTTTAGCCAGTAACAACTGGGAGTCATTGCCTTCTGAAAGGCAGTTGGCTGACTAACACAAATTAAAAGAGAAAATTATTTATTAAGGGGCACATGGCAACTCCACTAAAATAGTATTGTCATCATAGATAATGCATAATCATCATATTATTTGGAAAATTTTGTTGGCATTCTCTTTCTGTCCATCCTCCCATTCTGTCTTCCCTGTCTCTTTCCCTCTCTCTGTCCCTCTTTCCCTCTTTCTAAATTGTTTCAGCATAAACAGCTGCGGGAATGAAGCACTCATATCGATGCTAAAAACTGCAATAAGAAAATGTTTCAGATCTATTTCAGTTTAGAGATTTGGGGCTTTATATCTTTTTCATGTTGACACTATTTAATAGACAGTCAGACATTGAGATGCAGCTGCAGATCTTGACATCCACATTTAGACACATTTATCTATTTACAAGGCATGCATTCAGTAAGAGCTGGGCATTTAGCTCTTTCTCTGGTCAATTTGGACCAAGTCATAGTCAGATGAGTCTGGAAAGTTTTTCAGCGGATTGTATGTATAAGATGGACATTGACTGTACTGACTAATCCACTGCCCATATGAAGACGCCTAGCGCAGTCCAAAGTATCTAATCCATGGCAGCATACACAACATAATTTACCCTACTTCTCAGCTATGTACTGTATACCTTGGCAGTCTGCAGATTCAATTCTCCTACCTATGTTGGAATGAAATAGGGTAACCATTAAAAGTATTTCTGAAATGTGAAAGGGTTTATCATAGAGTCATAGGATGGTTTGAGTTGGAAAGGACCTTAAAGATCATCTAGTTCCAAACACTCCTGCCATGTGCAGGGACATGGGCAGGAACACTAGACCAGGTTGTTCAAAGCCCTGTCCAGCCCGGCCTTGAACACTTCCAGGGATGGGGCATCCACAGCTTGTCAGGGCAACCTGTTCCAGTATCTCACCACCCACACAGTAAAGAATTTCTTCCTAATGTCTAATTCTAAATCTACCCTCTTCCAGTTTAAATTCATCACCCTTGTCCTGTCACTACATGCAATTGTAAGAAGTCCTTCTACAGATTTCTTGTAGGCCCCCTTTAGGTACTGGAAGGCTGCTATTAAGTCTCCCTGGAGCCTTCTCATCTCCAGGCTGAATAAGCCCAACTCTCTCAGCCTGTGTTCATTAGAGAGATGCTCCAGCTATTCAACCATCTTCACAGCCCTCCTTTGGTACTCTGTCTAAAGGCCCACATCCTCCTTATGTTGGGGGATTCAGAGGTGAATGCAATACTGCAGGTAGGGTCTCATGAGAGTGAAGTAGAGGGGCAGGATCAGCTCCTTCAACCACACTCCTTTTGATGCAACCCAGGATATGGTTGGCTTTCTGGGCTGCAAGCGCACACTGATGGCTCATGTTCATTTTCTCATCGACCAACACCCCCAAGTCCTTCTCCACAGGGCTGCTCTCAGTCTCTTCCCTGCCCAACCTGTAGCTATGCCTGGGATTGCTCCAACCTAGGTACAAGACCTTGCAATTGACATGGTTAAACTTCATCAGGTTGGGATCAGCTCACCTCACAATTGTGTGTCAAGTTCCCTCTGGATGGCATTCCTTCCCTCCAGCGTATCAACCGAACCACACAGCTTGGTGTCATCAGCAAACTTGCTGAGGGCAACCACAGCCCCACTGTCCATCTTGCTGAAAAAGATGTTAAACAGCACAGGTGTGAATACAGACACTTAAGGAATGTCACTTACATATTTCAAAGGAAAAAGATATATAAATATATATTAAACTTTAAATAAAATTTCAGGGTTCCGGTATGCACCGAGTACCAACATTACTTTGGGCTTGTTAGGTTTGGTTTTCTGTATTATCCTAATGCGCAATGAAATCAGTTTTCAACAGTGTAAATTTCCTGGAGGCTTTTTTTTATATTTTATTTCTGTAATCAATTACCAGCTGCAGTAGGGAGGTGACAGCCAGTCACACTTTCTGATCAGAGTTCAACACAGTACTACTTAAACATCTTTGTTCTATATTTATTGGGGAACTCAGTTTTAGGTCTGTTGGTTTTTCAGTTTTGAAAAACATAATGTTTAGTTTAAAACATTCTTATTTTGAAAAGTGAAATTTTGCATTGGAGGTCTTAAGAAAATTTCTGACTTACTTTGGTGTTAATATGACCCTCTCACAGACATTCCCTCTTACTGCCACAGGCTTATGCAGAGGTGTGAGCCACCAGGATTTAATATGCATTCACATGGAAACACATCTCCTTTCAGCTCCCATGAGGAACATTTTTGTCTTTATAAAATCTACAAAAAATTCCCAATTTACATTTGTTAATTAGAAAGCTTTATTCTAAACAGACTAATTAATTGCAGTCACATTTACATTTTAAATTTAAGTGATTATTTTAAAAGATTTTGTAGACTTCTAATTACAAGTGTTGTTATTCTCATTAGGATTTCAAGTGCTGTCCCAAATGAAAATGGCAATTGATCTATAAAACTCCTCAGAGTCATCCAGTTTAACTAGTTCTATGCTCTGCCTAAAGTACACAAGACGACACTGCTGTGTGACCCAATGCATGCCTGTGACAAATAGCTATGGAAGAATACCTCTTCCTGACAAAATCCAAAAAGATCATCCAAGTTCCTTCAAAAACAGAGTACAGGTTGCCCAGGAGGAAAAAGGAGTACTTACTTGTACTGCTGTTCAGCATGATCATAGAATCATTGAATCATACAATTGTAGAATCATAGAATGGTTAGGAGTTAAAGAGATCACAATAACAAAAAGAACTTCTGGTTGAAGGTCAGGCATAAGAAAACTGTATCAAGCTATTCAGGGCTTCTCTAGAAGTTACAACTTACATAAGCATGCTACCAACAGGAGCACAGCAAGCAGTGATAGATCTTATGTAAAGAATTGGAATTAGATGGAGACAAAATGAGGAAAAAATTAGGCAGTACCATTAAAGTTCACTGGGAAATTTTTTACCTCATATTAGTCTTCAAGTGCTAATTCCTGAAATGGAATTCAGTTGGCATAAATATAAACAATAATGATAATAATAAAATGCACTGATGCAGTGCAATGGAACTTAAAATCAGCTCTTTTATAAGCCAAGGAACATTTTTATAAGCGAAGGAACATCAACATATGTATTGGTTGAGCAATGTGTAAATATCATTCATATCCTTTTAAAAGGATGAGTCAGAACCCACAAACAAAAGTTCTGCAGAGAGAGGATGCATTTATCCTCTTTTCCAACAGTTTGACTGAAGGATCCAAAAGAATAAGAATGAACCTGCCAGGCTAATTCTTGGGATGCCTGAGCAGAAGGTTGGGTGCCTCAGCTCCTCCCTGGTGACTGACTAATTAGCCTTCAGAACAGAACTTCCTCCACAGGAGAGACTCTGATCTCCCCATCACAGTATTTTACAACTTGGTTAATGAGGCCAGGTCACCAGGAACCCATTGGGAATCTCATCTCCCACTGGCAGTACTGTTTCTGTCCAAGAAGCAGCTGAGACTGAAGATCTTCCTTAAAATTGCCTAATCCCTTATTTAGAGATGTGTTTCAGTTTGAGGAAAACTGCTCCAGCAAAGACCTTTTTCTGGTCAAGAAAAATTGAGTATATATGAATTTGGGACAATACAGACCCAAAATAACATTTTAAATTCCTCATTTTTTTCTGTCAAAGCCAAGAAACAGTTTCATACAGCTCTAACAGTATTGCAACTGCTCCAGATACTGCATTTTCCTGGAGCCATTTGCCTGCTGCTGTGCTTTTGAACACTTTAGTTCATAGCAAGGAAGAGACACTCCTAAAATAAAGCTGAAAGTGCAGAAATGTCTTACTTCCCTTAGGGCAGAGGGAAGAGACACAGAACAGAAGAAGAGATAGAGTACATGGGAATGGATAGTCTCCTCTTTCCTTAACATTCAGTGTGGTTCTGCCTGAAAAGGAAGCAGCACTGGCCAATTGTATCTTCACAGCAAAATAAACCAGTACTACCTTTCTGTTTGTGCCTGTTAATTAGTTTCTGAAGTTTGGTTACCAACTAATACTGCAGCTGATCTTCCATGATTCTGGCTGACTCAGATGGGCATTTTAATGCAGCTATATCCAGGAGATGTCCTTGTTGAATTCAGGATTCCCTTGTGAGGGAGTTGCTCTACAGAACAACTCCTTTTGTCTCAAGTTAGTTGGAGCTTTGTACATAATATTGTGTTATAGATTAATCTTTACTCTTCTAATTTTAAGAATATGTCAAATACTCATGAAGAGTGATTAGAAATATAAAAATAGCAGTTTGCTATTTCATATGGTCAAGAAAGGAACCTAGGCTGTCAGATAAGACATAGGACCTACAAGACTAGTATGTGGAGGTCAAGAAAGGTACCTTATGAGCAAAGCAGGTCATTGAACAACTATATTCAGGCAACTAAATTCCATTCCAAGACTCATAAATCTCTGTCATGATTAGGACTTACTTTGTGTTGCACATAACCACATTATCTGACTGCATTGAAACCAAAGCTGCTAAGCACTGCAGCAAAGAATAAATCATAATATTATTATTTGCAACACTGGCCAAAGATGCAGAATAGAAGTTCTTATAACCTCAAACCTCATCAGTATTCACAACCAGAAAAATATTAGAGAGAAAAAGAGAAAGAAACCCAAACCCCAAACCTAATCATTAAGCCATTTCTTCAAAACACTCATTTATAACAAGAAACTAATTACCAGCATCCATATAAGAAGCTTTGTCTTCATCCTGAGTTGTATTTACTGTTTAATGAAGTTGGTTTTCTGTTTTCTTTCATCAGGCAAATGAGGTAGAGCAAATGACACCACAGAATTACAGAATTATTGCTGCAAGTTATACAAGGAGACAGAGAATCCATTCTGTGTGATCAGAAAGTACGAAGTGATAATAATAGCAGGTTTGATGGAGGTTATGTCTCATAGCTCTTTAGGTCAGATAATAATGTTCTATGTCATTAAGATGTGGTATCACTTTCCTGACTATTGTAATTGATGGTTCACGGTATGGATATACTATAAAGCAAGTAGTATGTTTTGAAATCCCATCTATAAAATTGAGACATGTTTTCTGTAAGCTCTGCATTTCTCTTTGCTCTTCCTTAGGCTATTTCTTTGCCTTTCTGAGTCATGAATAATAAACACAAGCACCTTTATTTGACAGTTCAAAGTAATCTAGCAAATTACACATTATACACATTCTACATTAACATATACATACATAATAGTATTCATATATATGGTATTACATGTAGCACCGTAGTTATATATATGTACACACATGCTGTCATATATATATGCTATCGTATACATATATTCAAAAAGAGCAAGAAAGTGAAGAGAAAGAAAAAGAAAATGAGGAGGATGTTGGAGGTTTTTGAAATCTTGACTACTATGCTGATAAGCTGTGACTGCATAGCTAAATAAAAGAGGGCCCAGGAGCAGAGGGACAGGGGTAAGCTGCTGTCTGCCCGCAATGTTAGGTTGTCACCTGCCTTCCAGATATGTTTCCAATTACTCAAACTATTTCTCTACCATCCACCACTGAGGAATAGTTTACTCTAGATATCAACCTCAAAAGCAACTTGGACAAGACTGGATCTGTTTGAATCCCTTTATCTTTCTACCACAGTGTGTTAATAGGCTTTGCACCTTCAGACACCTCTGTATATCCCACTTACCTTCAGCTTCATGCTCCTCACTTTTCTTTTGTCTGTAGGGTGCAACATAGCCTTCACAGTAACTCTGGTGCTCTGTACTGAAAAGAAATGGATACATAAACAAAAATCCTGGTTTGTGGCCTAAGGGGCATCATGAAGGCAAGGGAAAACACAGGGCTGTATAATGTGGACATGGCCAGTCTGCTCTGCAGGTTCCATCTCTGAGCACTGTGAGTGATATCCAGCTCTGACATCTAGTTCTCAGCAGTGTGAGTGATGTCTAGTTTATGCCATTTGGCTCTAGGGCCAGGGAGGTGTCCTCTTTTTTTTTTTTTTTTTATTTTTTTTTTTATAGCAGTGAAGACAAAGCACAGAAAGATGTACAGAGCACTTTTCATTGAATGTGCATTGAAAGAATCTAGTTCACATCACTAAACAATCGGTATACTCAGTGGAAACATAACAGATCTGACATCCAAATCTGGTATTCTATACATTTCTTGCATAAGAATCTGTTTTGCAAGCTTCAACCTCCCTGAGCTGCCAGGCATCTTAAAGCTATGTCTACCATAAGTACTGGTAAGAGGTCTGTGCTGCACATTTTAACACGAGGCCACACAATTTTACTTTAAATGGACCATCTAGCTTTAGGAGCAGCACGTGGTTTGGATTTTTTTTGGGTATTGGCTCTGAATACATCCTTTGCAATGGTCTTATCCGTGACCCACAAAATGAAGATACTGCTTGACCTTAGAGATTCAGACTAAGATATTCCACAGAGTCTCTACTGTGGATTTCAGTAACAGATGATGTATTACTCATTTTGGTGCCTTAGGCCAGGTTTACATTATGAGCACTTTAGCACTGTACAATACCAGGATCCCTACCTGTGAACGGTTGGCCTGTGCCATTTATACCAGTGAAAACAGCTTAAACAGCACTTTATAGTCTCTCAATAAGAAAAATTAAATATATTAAACATGAAGTACAGTTGTGCTGCTACTACTACCCTAGATGTTTTTTGGCTAGCAGAACTGTGCCAGTCTCAGCGCAATATCCCAAGGCTGCATCATTCATGTGTTCTGCAAAGATACTCCTTCACTTCTCCAAGAGTAATGAATTTCCCATTTCTCAGCCATTCCTTGTCTTCCCAACTAAAGACTACAGTGAATGTTTTAGAATGGGAAGGTTAAAAAGAAAGACATTAATTTTTTTTTCTGATAAAGTTGCGACTTCAGCCTGTGATTGACCAACATAACTGAATTCTTGTCTTAGGTATTTTGAAGGTACTTCTCAACTCACAAGATCTTGACCTAGAATTCTTACCTGGCTTAAGAACCTGGGAATTTTCAATCTTCAAGAGGTCTTATAATTGATGATAAAAAATACCAATGCCAACACCTTTTCTGTGTATTTATGGACAACTTCAACAAAAACCTTAATTTTTTAAAAATTACTGATCTAGATAGATCTAGATAAGTGTTATAGACTATCATATAGTTCATGTATATGTGTGTTTATATGTATGTTATGTAAGAATTACCCTATCAAATGCTTCCCATTATATTTATAAGACAGTTGTTAGATATTCAAAAGTAAAAATCCAACTTTTAAAACTATTCACTTTAATAATTAGGGTGACCATAGGAGGCTACAGAAAGTGCACAGAGCTGGTGCATCTCAAAGAAGAGAAATTATAAGTGACAGTAACCCTTTATCAATTCATTCCAAGTCAGTTAATTAAACCTGGAATTATTTAAATAAGGTGACAGTCAAAAGAAAAGGTCAATGTTCCCAATGTTTCAGTAGTTCTTCCTCATCTCTGGAGTTTAATTAACTCATTTTGAACAGAATTGTCAGAAGTATGATAACACTCACAGTTCCTTTCCTGGCTTTTAAATGCTTATTCTCCATAAGCCTGCAAAGTGGCTTTTCAAACCACCAGCAAGTGAAGGAAATTCACTCCATCCTCACTAATCCCACAGACTTATACACCTGAAATCCAAAGTAGCTGAAGTGGTGTCCCACAGTCCGTGGCTAACATATGCTGCCGCTGCAGGGTCCCCAGAACAGTGGATATGCCTATCTCTAGGTCAGGAAAACATCTGCACAACATTTTATTCAAGCACTCAGGTTAAAGCAATTGGTAGCCTCTCCATTGCCCTGCTCTCACTCTGACACGTTGGAGTCATGAAGACTCATCTTCATTGAAAACAGCTGCTAGAGACAAATTCATGTCATTGATTACTTCCCTCTCCCTCTCATTTCACCAGGCCTGCTCAAGAATTTAGTTTCCTGAAGTGTGAAACTGTACAAGGATTCATTTTTTGAAACAAACATGAAGGAGTTGATTCAGAGACTGGGAGAAGAATGATGAAACAGAACATGGGTCCGGAGACAGTGTGCGAAAGCCTTAGAGGAAAAAGCCTACAGAGAAAGCTTTTTGGAGGCTGTTAGCGAAAATAAATTTAAAGTTATGAGCTGTGTTTTGTTGTTTTTTTCCATGTAGAAGACCAATAGAAAAAAATTGCACTAAAGAAAAGCATGACTCCAAGATTAATCACCTGCTTAAAAGAGTGACCTTAAATGAATCTGAATCTTTGGCTGGTTAGTCTGTTTGAAAAGAGCAATGACAGAAAAGCCTACAGTGTATGTGCACACATATAACAAGCCAATGAAAAATGCTAGGATGCAAATGCTTAACAATGCACCAGCCACTTCAAGGTAACTTTTTTGTGTTTGTATGTTACTCAACAGTAAAATCTACTGTTACCTTAGGGAGCTAAAAGTACAGTTTATTTACACAAGTCGAAGAATGTATGTAATCTACACACCATGGAAAAGCAAAGGTGTTATAATCACATTCACTAACGCTGTGAACACTTTTTTTTGTGTTCATATTAAATTGCAGCAAAGGCAAGGTATGAACAATAAATGCAAACAAAAAGTGCCTGTCTACTGTTACTTTCTCTGAGGAAGATCTGTTGGTCTAAAGAAACAGGAATCAGAGAGCTCAAGCAAGACACCAAGGAGGAGACAATGAGAGGCCAGTATTCAAGATGCCATATCTTTCACTATTTCTCTGATTTTCAGAATATAATTAATTTTATGCCAATAAAATATCTTTCCTAAGTTGCAGATCATGGACAATTAATAGAAACAGATCATAAGCATTTAATATAAACTTGAAAGGAGTTACAAAATATTTTGTCAAAAAACTATCAGATAACTCATACTACTGGCTTTTTAATTGTTCTGTTGTGAAATGCAGTGAAAAAAGTACACATTCACGTCTCATATGTTTGTGTGATTTTTCTGTAACAAAAAGGAAATTTGCATTTAATGATATGTGTGCAGCTTACCATAAGACCTTGTTCCTGTTACACACTGGAATACAAGAGTATCCCGAAGTAATTGTCACATGGAGCACTCCTTTTTTCAGCTTAACGAAAAATATCTGCTGTCTTGAGGAAAATTTTGTGCAATGAAAGATTAATCCATCCTATAAAGAGTTTGAAAAAAGTTCTGGTTAAAAAAGGGTCCTCAGCCCTTTTACTTCTTATGCCTGCTAACTTACACAATGTTTTTTTCCTTTGAATTGTTATGGTTTTCCTTTGCTTTCTCTTTAAAACATGTTCTTACTCCTTTATTACTCTTTGAATTAAACCAGGAACAGAGTTTTTGTGTCCAGGAAACTTTGCTTCTTGCCTCTTTATGTCTTAGTAAATTGTGTGTGGTTCCATTAGTAACCAAAACCTTATGCTTTGCTGCAGTTTGCAATAAAAATTGCAGCTGCAGTTTCCTTGAGCCTCGCAGAAAAATGTAGCCACAACTATGAAACTGCGAAGCACTACCTGTTGGAAAGGCATTTAAGTGAACAAATACACAGTAAAAATCCAGCTTGTGAAAAGAAGCATTTCTGGAATTTCTGGAAGCACAGAAGATGCTTATTCATTGTCATTTTTAATTTTGTGAGCCTTACAACACTTTGTTGTTACCTGAGGGCAAACAAAACAAGTTGGCAGATTCTTTTCCATCACAGAGTTAGAACAACAAAAATTGTTTATTATTTCTAGCAACACTGTTAAAATACATCAGTGTCTTTATGTGTTCAGTGGTTTTGCAGGCATAATTTGAAGACCACATTGCCTTCAAAAGATATATGAAGACAACCATCTTCTCAATTTTTTTGTCTCTTACCATGCCTTATCTGGAAAATGTCAAAAACCTCGACTTTCTTAATTATGGAACACCTGATCTAGAATTAGGAGCACAGTGATCTTCTGGACATACTAGTGAGATGCTATGCCATCAGGGTTATAAGCCGTGTAATGATTAGATGGAAACCATGCATGGTTTTAAGTTCTAAGAACACCTGATCCACTTCCACCTTGTATGGGAATTAGGCAGCATTCAGGTTTCCTACACAGGATTAATAGATAGAATTGAAGTATTAGAAGCACAGTTCTACAAACTATATTCACTAGAGAAATCCTAATCACCGCACTCTTCTATACAGAGAATATAAGATCATGCCCTAGTATGTCATGTTAACTTATTAAAGTGTTATATATCCAAGTCTCTACAGCCAGATCTAGGGTACAGATACCAAAGCACCAAAGGAGGTGAGGTACATAGTTATTCCTTATACACTGACCATATGTGCCCCAGAAAACGCACAGCCCAGTGAAGAGCTCTGAGCAGACAGACTTTATCTCAGCTGTTGAGTGCTAACTCATCTGTCCCAAACAGCTCAAATGTGTCCCAAAGGAGAATTGAAAACTTTATCCTTTGTTCCATTTCTTAGAAATACAGAGCCCATGACTTCATGTTGATCTAGTTATGCTACAGAAAGAATACAGTTAACAATCACAGCCTTACCCTGGCTTTCTTCTGCCCATAAGTGTGCTGAGAGCCCAGATGTGTATTTCATAGCCTCGGTTGAGGCATTCAGTAACATGGACAAGAAGTGAATTAGGAAATTCATCTGTGTTCTGATCCAAGCTCAGAATATAAATACTTGGTCTCATTGTCTGCTCTCCTCAAAAAAACTTTCTGCTTTATTTTCTAGTACATGAAAATTACACTGTGAAAATGCAGATATGAGAAAAGACAGTATGGGAGAAATGTTACATTTACTGGATACCTGCTAAATTAATTCAAATCCCAAAAACTCAGAAATTAAAAAACAGGGCTTCTTCTGCTGGGTTTTGTATGAGCTGGCATGCCCTTGTCTTACTGTGTATTTTATCTCATAAGACAAATGTTTAGATCTGAACTGAAATAAAAAGGTTAGATGGAGCTGAGGTCTAGGTCATTTAATGTGCATTATTCTAGTTTAATATGCTTCTATTTGCAAGCAACTAAAAACCTAGTTGCAGCAGTAGTCTATATGCAATCATTTCACTGTTTCCTTCATGTTACTCTTCTTTTCAACTTTTCTTTGAGAGAGATACAAAGTTATTTAAGAAGAATCAATTGCTATAAGAAAATAAATCTTAGATATACATCAGGGAAGAATTTTTGCAAATCATTTATTACACTGAAAATACAAGGTCTACCATTTCATAAAGGTTAAAAGGTAAACTGATTAAATGTTCAAATTATATTACATTTGCTGTATATTTTCATTTGTACAAAATTAATGCTAAACTAGACCCTCTTGAGACTCTAGAAAGAGTTGTCTCTGAGTACTTCTGCTGAAATCAATCTAAAAATATTTAGCATTGTGTAAATCCTGTAATAGGAACATGGATCTTTGTTAGAGCTTGCCAATATGAAACAGATTTACAAAAAATACAGTGTGTTTGATATAGCACATTATTCCCACATATTATGATCATCATTAAATTATTTGTAGATCAGAAAATTAATCTGTTGAATAAATAAAATGAGATAGGTTATTACAAAACTCTGTGACTGCAGCTGGATTTCTGTGGGTGCATTAAAAGCTATCACTGGAAGGATGTGCATCTGCTTGTGTGTATATTCGTATTTATATGTATATAAATATATTTAAAACTAAAACTAAAGTGCTTCCTTTCCCCTCAAAAAAAGCTCTCTTTTTAGTATTTCAGAAATGGTTGCTTTAACACATTTCCGATGCATTTTCATTAATATTTTATTCCACCATCTTACAAATCCACTTCAAGTCACAAACAATAACAAGCACAGTTAGACTGCCTACAAATGTAACCTCTTTTCAGTGACTTCCAAATACACGGGGATTTAGTTCAATAAGGCAGTGCACCTGAATGACAAAAGAACTCAACTGAACCAAACTGAAAAGCACAACAGCTGTAGGCTTCTGAGCAGACAAAGTGCCTATGTACTCTGGTGCCAGGCTGTACTTGAACTACACCAAAAGCAACACTTCACATTCAACTTTTCTTTCACAAAAGTAGGACACTGAACTTTTCTTGATTGCATATTTTATTTCAGATTACTTCTAACTGGCCTGACCATCTTTCTGACTCTTTTTTACTCTATGCTATTTTGTGGCATATGCATCTTTTCATCTCTTGCATATTTTTCTATTACCAGTGCAACTCCAGAGGTAATCTGGGCTCCACATAGGAGGCTAGTTCAAATTCTTATTCAAGAATATCTAGAACCTTTGGCTTCTAAGAAAATATCCTATCATTTTTCAAAAAAGATAATTTATATTACTGTATACTACATCCTTGACTTTGGCTTATGAATTATAACTGGAGGAAATGGCATAAAACATACTGATTTGCAGTGAAAGAAAATCTACAGGGTTTCTGCAAACAAGTGGTACTTGCATTTTAGTCTATAGTTTTAGTCAAAGTTGTGAATACTTACCATGTCTAAGAAAGTCACAAAAAAGAAACATGGTAACATGACAAAAGCATAACAGATGAGTTTTCATGGGATTCCTGCTACTTGTTGTCTTACTCAATATCACAGTAAATAGCAAAATATTATAGGAAGTGATAGTGAGAAAAGTGAGATCCCAAAGGATGAGTCAGTTCAGAGTAAAGCTATAGAGCACTCACCAACTGATAATCTCTTTACTCCCATTGCAAATAGAACTATTATTTAGGCTGTTAAGGCCTTACATCACTATTGATATATTCCACCTACATGCTTATAGCAGTCAATTATTTCCAGGCAAGGCAGATAAAGGACCAAACTAACAGGGAAACCAATGTTGCAGTATTAAGGGTTTAGTATTAAGAGTAACTCGATGGATAAAGAACCGACTGGATGGCCACATGCGAAATGTTGTGGCCAATGGTTCAATGTCCAGCTGGAGACCAGTAACGAGTGGTGTCCCTCAGGGATCAGTGTTGGGAACAGCCTTGTTCAACATCTTTGTTGGTGACATGGACAGTGGGATTGAGTGCGCCCTCAGCAAGTTTGCTGATGACACCAAGC
>JAOEHX010019618.1:0-10974 GCA_025448015.1 Bolborhynchus lineola
CTACCACAATAAACCAAAACATTTCCCCCAACTTAGTATAAGTGATAGAAAAGTATGGGCTCTGGAGGGCCGGTTGGGTGCTGCCGCCAGGCCCCGCAGCTGCCCGCCGGCCTCCCCGCTCCTGCCGCCCCTTCCCTGGACCCAGCGCCTCGGCCTCCAGTGCCCCGACACTGCCCCCTCCAGCCGGCGCGGGGTCACCCCTCCCCAGCGCCCGCGGCGGTCGAGGGTGACGGGTGACAGCGAGGGAGGATGGGGCCGGTCCCGACAGCTTCGCCTCTGCCTGGAAGCGGCGGGGCCGGGCCGGGCCGGGCTAGGCGAGCAGGCACAGGTGTGGGGTGGCCAGGCTGGGTGGAGAAGGGACGTGTGCAGATTGTGACTGAACTCATTGGTTGTGTTTGGCTTCTTCTGCCTCTGTAGGTGATGGGAGCATGAGTGAAGAAAATGAGGGGAAGCTCCAGCGAGATGAGCCTGAGGCAGCTGAGCACCGTGGGACCCTTCCAGATTTTTTCATAAGGGAAGCTTCTCCAGGCTGTGAGCAGGAAGGGTCCCATCTGAGGCCAGACCCTCCCTCCCCAGACACGGGGCTGGAGAAGGCTTCTCGCTGTGGCTTCAGAAAGCGTAAGGAGACTGTGGTGCACCAGTGGGCATTCATGGGAGAGAAGCCCTTCATCTGTGTCGAGTGTGGGCAGAGCTTCAACCGCAGCTCCGACCTGATCCGCCACCAGAGGATCCACACCGGGGAGAAGCCATACATGTGTGCTGACTGCGGCAAGAGCTTCGGCCGCCGCTCTCACCTCATCCAGCACCAGCGTGTCCACACGGGTGAGCGGCCATACCAATGCAAGGACTGTGGGAAGAGCTTCAGCCAGAGCACCCACCTGGTGCAGCACCAGCGCAACCACACTGGTGAGAGGCCTTACGTCTGTGCCAAGTGTGGGAGGAACTTCTACCAGAACTCAGGCCTGCTCCGCCATGCCAACTTCCACACAGGCGAGAAACCCTACAAGTGCTCACAGTGTGGGAAGCACTTCAGCGACAGCTCCAACCTCATTGCCCACCAGCGGCTCCACACAGGTGAGAAGCCCTACAAGTGTGCTGACTGCAACAAGTGCTTCAGCGAGAGCTCTAAGCTGGTCATCCACCGGCGTGTCCACACAGGTGAGAAGCCATACTTGTGTCCTGACTGTGGGAAGAGTTTCAGCCAGCGCTCACACCTTGTCCAGCACCGTCGCACCCACACTGGGGAGAAACCCTACAAGTGTGCCGAGTGTGGGACCTGCTTCAGTGACAACTCTACTCTCATCCGTCATCGTCGTACCCACACTGGGGAGAAACCTTTCCAGTGCTCCCACTGTGGGAAGAGCTTCAGTCGCAACTCCTACTTAGTCTCACACCAGCGAGTACATGTGTGGTAGGCAGCTAGGTGTCATCTGGGAGTGATCTAGAATGTAGCTTCTGGTCTGGACCTGTCTGAGATGTGCCTAAGGGACAAGGGGTGGACAAGGATGTGACTATACCAGAGCCTCTGGATTATAGGCAGCTGCCCAAAGTAATGCCCTTGGCCCATGTTGCTCATCTTGGTCACCTGCTCTTCCCCTCAACACACCTTGGGCATGTAGACATACCCTGAACCAGAGAAGGAAGGCATGCCTGGAAAGGTTTTCTGCAAGATGCTGTTTGGATGGAAGGAATGAGGGAGCTGCAGTATAGGTGCATGGCCTGTTCTGGAATCGCAGAACTGGTGGGTAACTGATGTAGAAAACTGTCATACCTGAAGACATTAAAAAACATTAATCAGAATTATACTTGCTGCTGCTGAGATTGCAGTACGCAACTCGACAGGTGTATGGAGGTAGCCTGTGAGTCTGTACTGGTAGCATCCTCATTCTGCAGAATTTGAGTTCACTTGTATGGTTCAAGTGGGCTGGTGTAAGCTGTGTTGCAAAATGGGATGGAATAACAGTGTACTAGGACTGACATGATCCCATACCAGTATTTCTCAAGTCCTGTTTTGACCAGTGTGTGTGTGCGCAAGTGTGTAAATAACATCTATATGTATGTATTTGATTACATACAAACTAGCTTTCGTACTAAGTGTATCTTTGCACTCTCATGTGAGCAATCGTGTGCACAACACCATGGCAGTAGTAAAAATGACCAGCTATACAACACTACACCATATCGGTACTTCTCAAAACATGAAACATACTGTATATGCTTGCATTTATCAATATGGGAGATACAGGTTTTGTACCAAAACATCTGAATTTTCATATTAAGACATTCAGTTTTACACTGACTACTTTGTGTGTGTGTGTGTGTGTGTGTGTGTGTAAAGATCTGGAATTGAGTTGTTTTATTTATGTATCTATAAAAAAAATTGTGGCTCCTATGGTTGCAAGTAATGACTTATAAATGTCACTCAGTATATAGTACCCTTCCTCCTCGTTTTACACAGGTACATACTGGTGGCAGTTGTAGGATGTACCCCCCCTCATGGTTTTGACTACAAGGAATTGCAGTGCAACACTTTACATTGTTTATATGTTTGACTTTTGCTGCTGATCGTTTTAGTGGTGGTACTGACTGGTGTACTTAACCAGCGCTGCTAAGCTTAGAAAAAGGTTTCTGGTTTTGTGATGTACATTACTAATCCTGCAACTGGCTTCGTCGCTTCAGTAGGTCTCTGGAGAAAGGGTTGCAGACTGAAGCCAGTGAAAGGCCTGGAGCTGTGGTGGGGAAGAGATGAAGGAAATAAACATGCTAGGAAAGTGCATGGATTTGAGCAGCTGTTGTCCACGGATTCTTGTGAATGGTTTGCCTTACAGAACTTGCTGCTCCCCGGGACACTGCAGGGCCTTTTTGTAAGCCCCAAGCCACTTTCTTGACACTCAACTGCTGATAAAATGTTATTTTCATATAGTTTAATAAAAAGGAGCTGAAGGGGGAGCATGAAATTATTTGCTGCTCCTAGAGGAACAAGGCACCTTTGTGTGCAGCTGCTCAGGGAAGTAGAAGGAGCTTTCAGAAATGGGGTGGGCTTTGTTTACACAGGAACCAAAGCCTTCGTTTGCAAATGCACATTTTTGCTTTTAGTTTTGTTTGGTTGTTGTTGTTTTTCTTGTTCTAGGAACAGCTTCAAACCAATGACTTACTGATTCCTGCCCACTTCTGGAAAGTGGTTTGGAAATGTGACTAATGGTCATCTGGTTGGTTCCAGAAGCATCAAGATTTTCATTTGCTAGCAGACTTTCAGAGGGGATACTACAGCTCTCTGTTGGTAGGCTCATTTTTAACTGAATTCAAAGGTTATGCTGCACTCCAGCTGTCAAACTGATCCATTTGCATGTGTCTGTCCCATTCCACTTTAAGTTTCCAAAAGGAAATCTACAGCACTAAAACTGTTTGGCTGTGAAGCCCTGTTTGCCAGGGAAGAGAATCTTGTGAATGCAGCTTTTCTTCTGGCAGTCTGAACAGAGTCGCTCTAGCAGATCAATAAAATCAAACCCAGGTCTGCACGTAGTTGCGTTCAACTCAAAGGGAAACCCTCGCATCAAGACTCTGATTTGAGAAGGTGAAGCCAGCTGCCCCTGAATATGCCTTCATAGCAGTCTTCAGAGCATTTCTTTTCCTTCTACATGCTTTGTGAAGTGCTTTGTATACTTAACAGTGGTCTGTAAATGAAACGGTTGGGATGCATTTATTTCTAATCTTTATGAACTTATTTAAAACTGTATGTCAAATCAAAGTGGCCTTAGGGTTCACAGCACATTGCCAGTGCAGTAGTCTTAGTGGCTAGGATTGGATTGCTCACCAGTGTAAGCACATTTCTGAAGTTCCTTTCCATCAGCCACTGTTAGTTTTCCCTGTTCAGTGTCACTTGGCTGAAATAATTCACTTCCCCTAGCCTGTGTGCCCTTTACTGTTTGTGATCATCCAGCCGGAGAAGAGAATCTGGGCACCACCCTTCCTTTGCTGTTGCAGAAATTACAGGGTATGTTCCTCTTCTTCCAGGAATTTAGTCGCTTTATAGGCAGCACAAACTCGTGAGCCAAATTCAGAAGGCAGAGGTACAGGCATGTGCAAAAAGTGAAGAACCAGAAGGTTTACTTTCACAGCAGATAGCTCACTGGCTAGTAATCACAGGATTATAGTGGGAGACCACTGGGACAAAAAAAGCTGATATAAAGTTTATTGGCCATTAAAATTACAGCAGACCATCCCTAGCACGCTCCATCCCAGACCAATAGTCACTAGTGGGTGCCCAGGTCCTTGTGTCAGCTGTGGGTGCTCTGTAGAATACTTACTGTAAATTCCTGCTGTGCTAATGGTGCTTAGATGGTGCAGTAAGACTGTAGCACTTTAGACATACCTGAGGCAAATGGATGAATGACATCTCTGAAATAAATTTTTTCACCCTTGTGTTGTCTGTTATCCCATCTTTTTTTCTTTCTTTCTCCCAGAGTGACCTCTCTAGCATCAGTTTCTTGGCCCCTGGCAGGACCAGATTTGGAAATACATGTGTTGTCCCTCACAGAGGGATGAGTATATACTTAGCAGAGCTGCTGTGCAATGCATATAAGAATCTGGAGGTGAAGGGTATTTTTAGAATGGGCTTTCATGTTCATGTAACATTTCTGTATGAATCTGAAAAGCCAGAGGATGGCATACAGTGCTCACTATTCCTTTATGAGAGAAAGTGATAGAACCTTACTGTGCAGTGACACACTGTGCTGCTGGTAGATGAACCTCGTTCTAGCACTGCTGCAGCTGGTCTGAGATTATTTTGCTAGTTCTGTCACCTGGGTTGTATGGGGTCCAGTTTTCCAGTCCCCTGATGAAAAGATGTTGAATAGTGATGACTGAAATGCAACTTCTTTTACATTGCTCTTCACTGTGTATGACTGGGAAACCAAACTGCTTTTGATTTTGGGCAAGAGGTGTGTTTTGTGTTCTTAATAAAATTTTAGGAGTATTTTATGTGTAATCTCTAAAGCATTTTTGAGAGCTGTCAAACAAAGTGCTCCTGCTTGCACAGCAAACTTCTTTCTGTCCACGTTTTCCCTTTACCACAACAACAGTGATCTGAATAGCCAGAGACACAACAGCACCAGCACCCACCTCTGAAAAAAGGGAAATACAGGCTATGTCAGGAGGTGGAGCAAACAGAGGCCGAAAGAGGCATTGCTGGAATAGTCTGCTTTGCTGCTTATGCCTTTGTATCATAAACTCTGAAGGACCTTTATCCTTTCCATGCCAAACCTGATATATGTCACAAGTAGGCTGATACACCTCTCAACTGTTCCCTCCCTTTCCTCATGTAAGTCCTTGCTAGCTTGCTTAGTAGAAAATGCATGAATCCACCTGATAACACTGCTTTTGCAATCCTAATGGACTTTGACATATGTCCGGTTTTCTTCTCAGAGGCCTGGCCTGTCTGGGATGCTCATTCACATGACAGGGACGCTCTTACATGTGAGAGCCTAAGAGCCAGAGAGCATCAGAGCCTGCCTTCATAAGGGAGGCTACGAAGAGACTTGCTATGGAGGTATCTGTAGGTGAAGGTAGCTAACTCGACCTGGGAGACATGCTGGGTTGAGTGGGACAGTGCACAGTAACCCTTCAAGGGTATGTGAAAGCACCCATTGATTAAAGCAGGCCATGCAAGGTCCAAACATCTTCACGGATGCAGAGAGTTTGGCAAAGATAAGCAAAATCGTTTGTTTCCTTCCCTTTGGCAATTGCTGTACAAAGCACAGCCTGATTGGATGTAAGTTAGCATTATACGCAACAGACTTGTGGAACAGCCGTAATGGACATGCAGCTCAAAATAACTCTTACCACACCACAGCACACCTTGGGTGCACAGCCTCTAAGAATTGACCGAAGCAACCTTCCTCTAAAAAAGCAAAGCTACTCACAGAACTTGCAGCAAGTTTCAGGAGGCCAGACCAAGTAAGCTGCTTGGGAATGCAGCTGGTGTGATACCTGACAAAGCTTCCCTGGAGAGGTTTCTCTGGTAATAGTGCAAGCACAACACAAAGTAAAGGTGTTACAAGGCATTTTGCCATCACAGAAGTGAATGGTTGAAGCAGGCCACCATGTGAGGGAAAGGATATGCAGAAGAGATTGAAATGGGATGGAGAGCTAGGAAGAAAGACTGAGGAGTTGGATTTCCTAAAGCTGCTGGGAAGACAAGGTGATTTGGAGGTGGTAAAAGCTGTATAGGAGAAGGGTAACCATTCTCCAGACCCCTCCCCAAATAATTGTTCCCTCATATCTGGACTCGGGGTTTTTTGCTTTTCAGAGCCCTTGCAATTGTGCTGCTGATTACTGGTCATAGGTTGCTTTTAGCCATTGCCTGCTATGTCTCTACCTCAAGCTGACCTTCACCACAGTACTGCTGAACCCTACTTAGCTATGGTTCAGATGTCATCTTTAGGCACAGAACCAGAGGAGGCTTCTCTGTGTCCCTATTCTGTCAGTGTTTCCCCTCACAAAACAGCAGTCTCTCCTTGCTTACCCCACACCAACCCACAGAGTATATAACATGCATCTGCCTTTACAGAAGGCAGAGCTTTTGACAGGCCTGTATAATTTGATTTGCCTTTTCCAGCCTTAGCAAATCTTTCTTAGGATAGGGACTGAAAACACTTCCCACAACTCTGCACCTCACTGTCCTGCTTAAGAAGATGCCTCTGCTGGTCAGCTGCTTTCTTTTCCTTCCTGATTTCTTTAACAGCTGACCTTTGATTACTCTCTGTGCCTTCAGGCCTGCAGAAATACTAAGCAAAATTCAAAAAGCAGAGTTTGCATATCGAATGCATTAGAGAGATTGCAATTACCTTTCCAATTCATTCAACATATGATCAAACCTTTATGTGAACCTGAGGTCAAACAGGAGCCCCAAGCTCTTTTATCTAAAAAAATTATACATAAAAAAAAAAATAATAGTTGTGACAAGAAGGAAGCAGCAATGGGAATGCAGGGGGCAAAGGGGTGGAACATAACATCTTTTCATTGTGTGTACAGAGAAAAGAATTAAAATCACTGACCATAAGTCCTCGTATTCTTAGAAGGTGAAAGAAGATAGCAAAATACAATAGTACTTGTTCTGGGCTCTTGAAATCTAAGGAGGAACCTGGCATGGTTGACAGTAACGTTATGTCTCGGGCCTATTCCAAGCTCAGAGGTTGGCGTGGAAGCATTCAGTGTGCCTTAGGGCAGCCACATCCTGCCCTAAGCCTCAGCCACTTGCTTTCATATGGCTAATATGTGATGTAGGTGCTAATGTTAATGTAATTGTGGGTTTGAACTGCATCTTCCACCTCAGTGTGTACAGTGTCACTAATGCATGTGAAGGAAGGGTGAATTCCTTTCTCAAGGAATGTAACTTGAGAAGATCATGGAATTCCTCAGGCTTGGAGGCTCTTCATGCTTCCCCTTCTTTGCTGTATTGCTCAAGCCAGCCAGCTCCCAGCAGGGGCATTCCTGGAGAAGGAACCAGTGAAGTGCCAAGTCAGAAGTAGGAGGGACAGGAGAAGGAAATAACTGGTATTCAGACATACTCAACCCAGGAGGCATGAACCAAAAAGAGGAGCCAGAAAAAAAAACCAGGTATTGGCACCTGGAATACAAGAGAATAAATAATTACAGATGCTCCTCTCCAAGCCTATCAGTAGGTGAAAATCATGTTACAGCTGCTATGCTCATGTAGGTTAGTGCTGGTACATCACAGCAGTGGTATTGTTTTGCTAGAGTTGAGAAGAGGTGTTCTTCTGGAACACGTGCACTGATTGGTACTTCACTTTGTACCATGAAGCTGTTAAATTCATGTCTGTGAAGAATTCTGTTCTCTTCCTTGGTGCTAGCACAGCCCCATAGCTGCAGTACCCCTACAGCACTTAAAACCCATGGTAACTTCCTTCTTAACCCACAGAATAAACAATATACATCAGCTGACTAGTATACACTGCCATTAGCTCATCATATGAACTGCTGAAGTAAAGCTTGTGTGAGGAGGTTCTCTGCTGGCATCTGTTCACAGTGAAGTTTGCTCTCTTGTCCCTTATGAGCACGAGCACAGGATTCCTGCCTCATTGTTCACAAGGGTCCTTCAGATGGCTGAAAAGTTCATATTTCTGGTAGCAAATATGTGTCTCCAATGCTGGGCTTTCATGTCTTCCAGCAGTTGCAAGCAGCTCTTGCTGACTTGTGACACAAGATTACATTGGAAGGCTGAAGCTCTTGCCATCCCCAGCCACCCTGGGCTATTTTTAACTCGGATTGCTTCCCTGATCCAGCGCTCAGCACAGCTCCACAAAGAGCGGGGTTGGCACAAGGGAGGGAAAATTGCAGTCTGAGGCGGTTGGTAACAAACATGTAAAGAACTCAGCAGTTCCTCAAATTGGTATTGCTACCGTGCAATCCACTTCATGAAACAACAGCTCCAAGGGGGCAGCAAGGAGTTAAGAGAAAGCAGAACAAAAACATTAAACAGAAATCCACCTTTTTTTGCACACAAGGAGTACTTCCAGAGGAGGAACAGGAAATTAATATTTTTCAAATGTACTTTATGCAGCTGGAATCAGTGCTCATCTCTTGCTAAGTATCTTTGAGGAGTGAAGCTGCTGGGTTTGTACTACCCAGCTCATCCCACCAAAACTATGGTTCCCCCTGCTTTTCTTTCCAAGTCAGCATGACTGTCCCCTCCTCACCTCTTCTGTGTGTCCTCTTGGTCATTTACTCATAGAATCATAGATGCACAGAATGGTTTGGTTTAGAACGGACCTAAAAATCATCCAGTTCCAAGCCCCTGCCATGGCCAGGAACACCTTCCACTAGACAAGGTCACTCCAAGCCCCACCCAACCTGGCCTTGAACACTGCCAGGGATGGGGCAGCCACAGCTTCTCTGGGCAACCTGTGCCAGGGCCTCACCACCCTCATAGTGAAGAACTTCTTCCTGATATCTCATCTCAATTGCCCCTCTGTCAACATAAAGCCATTCCCCCTTGTCCTGTCACTACTTGCCCTTGTAAAAAGAACCTTTCAAGTATCCTGTAGGCCCTTTAGGTGCTGGAAGGCTGATACAGGGTACTGTAAGGCTACTATAAGGAGTAACATACAGTAACATGCTGGTAAAACTTAGACTGGGACAGGCGGGTGAATGCTTGAGGTACTGACAGCTGGGTTTGGTCAGAAATAGACTTAGAAAGCTGTACCTTTTGTAGCGCTGTCTCATACTGTTAGTCTGAAGGTGCAGATCTTCCAGATACTTGCTGTGCTGAGGCCATTCTGCCTGTGCTCTGAATTCATTTTTTATGAATGATGCTAAATAAGCCACCCAGAAGAATAGATTTCAGTGGGTCTTTGTCCATGGGTAGTAAGGTCTCAGTGCTGTTTCAGCACAATCTTCCCGAGAAACCTTCATGTATCTGATCTGTGTATGTTTGAAAAATCTCATCCTGTCTGTTGCAGGGAGTGAATCCCATCGCAACAGGCCATTTATCCTTTGGCTTCTCCTTGCTGTGTCTACCATGAGTAATGTTTTTGTGGTTTGTGGGAGGGCTCCCTAGGAACTGAAATCACTCATTTATCATGTCTCACAAAACTGCCATTAGTGGTTGTGTGTTTTGGTCACGAATAAGCCAGGCTGGGCTCAGTCCAGGGATGAACCCAGCTCCTCTCCCTTAGGCATCCAGTTCCACTCGCAACACCAACACCCTCCATAAAACTCATTCTGCCTCTCCCAGAATAAAAGTCTTCATGATATTACACCTTGCTGTTGCTACAGCCATTACAGAGGAGTAGCCCTACTATAGACAAGCAAGACTGACTGCATGTGTGCAACTCATGCAGGACTGAATTATATGTTGTTAATAATTACATCAAGCTGGTAAAAATGGCTTATAGTTACAAGACCTTCCTTCTGGGAATCATGGGCAGCACCACAAAACATCCTGTGCATTCATCAGTGCTCTTCCTAACATATTTCATGCTCTGGGGAGCTGTGCAAAAAGGAGAGAAAGACTTTTATGGCTAAAGGACACCTACTTGAGCTGTTCTCATTCCACTCTGAGGGGGGTTGTATGCGTGTGTGTATGCCCCCATGCAACTGGTGCTCCATTAGGAGAAATAGATTCTAGTTTAAACATTAGGCAGAAGTTCTTCCCCGTGATGGTGGTGGGGCCCTGGCACAGGTTGCCCAGAGAAGCTGTGGCTGCCCCATCGCTGGCAGTGTTCACGGCCAGGTTGGACAGGCCTTGAAGCAGGCTGCTCTAGTGGAAGGTGTCCCTGCCCATGGCAAGGGATTGGAACTGGATGAACTTTAAAGTCCCTTCCAACCCAAACCATTCTGTGATTCCATGATTCTATTCTTCTATTATAATATGAACGTGAAACCCAGCAACTATTTTCTAGGAAGTGCAGTGAGAAAAAAAAAGGAAACCAAGAGTATTTATTGTTACTTCCCCTCAGCCAGGGGCCTGGGAGACAGTGAGATTTATTTTCTGCTAATGTTCACTGGTCATCACCCTGCTGACTTCAGCCCAGTTCTGTCAGTTTACATCAGCAGGGAGGTGACCTTCTACTCATCTGAAATTTATACAGACACTCATCATTCGGTCAGTTCTAGACTGTGTGTTCGATGGCTCAACTTATCTCTAACGTATACACATCCACCCTTTGTCACGATATGCACTGCTCATGTTCAAAGCAGCCTAAATCTGTTTTTATGAATAGAGAGCTCAGACATTACTATGGCAACCTGAAGCCAGGAGTAAATTATTAATAGTGTTCAGCAGAGAAAATGTAAAATCCTGTTCCTGATGGCTGTGACTGTGGTGGTATGTGTTTTATTGAGAAAATAGCACAAGACATTTGTAGCACTGTTATTTCAGAGTACATTATGTGAGCTATGTGATCTCTATTCTTTTCTTTGTATTTTTTTCCTGGAGCTTTGTCATCTACTCTC
>JAOEHX010019624.1:0-15237 GCA_025448015.1 Bolborhynchus lineola
GGAGAGGGGGGGAGGCGTTGAGTGGAGTACATAAAAGATCATTTATTAGGAGATTGATTATCACTGATTTCTGAGAATCATTCCAACTCAGTTTTTTGCCTGGTGATATTCAGCAGAAACCACTGTAGAAGTGTGCTGGATGAGTTAGAAGCACAAGCCCTCATGCTTAACTCAAGAATCTCATTCCACCCCAGTTACTTGTGAAAAAGGAGGACAGGGAAAAATTAATTTCAGCAGTCACAAGTGCCAAGTACATTTGCTGCAATGTCTGAGGAGGAGGAAAATGCACCATGCAGGCAGCTGCAGTTCTAGGACCAGATTGGACACTCTCTGGTGCTGAAGCGAAGGCCAATGTGTTCCTTGTGTGTAAATGTGAATGAATTGATATTTTTTTTGCTGCAAAGAGGATGTTCACAGAATATGATGTCTAATAGGTATAGGTAATAGCTCATGCTCATGCTTTCGTGTCAGGCCCATGTCCCCCACCCTCACCACTATGAAGCTTCATTAAGCCATATGGGGAGTGAAAATAACCATTACATTTCTTAAAAATGCTAATAACTTAGGATATTTGGCTCCAAGCCTTAGTTCCTTCTACCTTGCCTATTTTAATAAATGCTCATGACGCTCAATAAAATTAAAACATCAATGAACAAAACAGATCCGTATGAATTTTTCCCCAGGGATTAGGAACGGAGAGGAAGCACATGTGGTACAGAAGACTCATGTTCCTAAGTATGGTCAAATTCCCTACAGATAGGGGAGGACAGTGATAATCTAATTTACCTGAAATACTTCTTGGATCAAAGCTTGGGGGATGCAGAAGAAAAGACTGAAAAGTGAGAAAGTCCACTCAGAAAAGATGGTAACTTTCAAATGTATATTGTAATTGCCATGGCAGTGAGAAACAGCTCATACTTGGTTCCCTGGGAATTACCTCAAGACAAACATGGTGAGAATTACTTTGGAGAGTATGTGAGGAAAAGCACACCATGCGAAAGAAGAGCAGATGCATGTTTAAAGTTTGGTATTCCTCATGTCTCTAACTTCACATGCCCTTTATGCAGTGTTCTACTATTTTTTATACACTGATAATCTATAGAACCTAATTACAAAAAGTTTTAAAAAAAATCCTTCTGTAAAACTCATAATGCTTGATATCTGAGTCAGAAGCACAGCTAATGTAATCTAACACATATTGTGGGAACCTACTGCACACAGATATTACCAATTAGCACATGATTTTAACAATCAACATTCATGCAATTAATAGAACACTTCATATTCCTTCTAATTTTGAGCTCTGCATGAGCATATGTTATCATGACGAAATATGGGTTCATTTATTTATACTGGAAGTGAGTCTCCACATAGAAAACTAAGATGCTGAAAGTTAGACTGAAAGTGAAAAAGACTCAGGTTTACATTGAGAGAAGAATATTTTTAGTCTGATTTCTAGAAGTTGAGCTGCTCCCTTACCTTTTTGTTGATTACAAATTTCCTTTGTAAGGGAGCAGCTTGACTTATGGAGAGGAAACTGCCCTGATTACAGCTGGTGAACACAACCATTGATTAATCAACAAGTGGGTAAACACTTCTCTCAAGAATTGAAAACTACAACATAATTAAGACTCCTGAAAAAAAAAAAACAAAACAAAACATGGTGTCTTGCTTAGGTGGTTTTTTACATTCAGAGTAACAGTAGCTGAGCAGTGCCTTTCTTTAACATGTTCATTATTATATTTTTCTGTGGGAAGAATTATTATTATACTTACAGGACAGATTAAGAGCTAAGGTATAGAGAGATTAAGCCTAGATTCCCATAGTATTTATTTAGCCACCCATTTATACTGAATTTCATAGTATTTGGGCATTTAATACCTTTAGGATCCAGTCCTGTCTATTTTTCTTGTGGCAGAGGAAGCAGGGAGCTGAACACCTACTTCCCAGAGGCTGAGTAGCCGCCAGCCTATCTTACTTGCCTTCCTCCTTGCTCATCAGTGGCAACTTATTTTGATTATGGAAGTCATATATGTGTTACTAGCTTATTAAGGAGATGAGATGCTTACTAAGAAGATATTTTTTTGTAAGTAGACTGCAAGGAATCTCACTGCACTGCTGCAGTAGCTGGAGCTGCTATATTTCTCATCTACTGCCAAGAAGAATAACATCAAAACACAGGGGTTCTGCAAGCCTTTGTTCCAGAACACAGACTCACAGAACAGTTTGGCTTGGAAAGAACCATAAAATCATCCAGTTCCAGTCCCCCTGCCATGGACAGGAGCACCTCCCACTAGACCAGGTTGCCCAAGACCACATCCAGTCTGGCCTTGAACACTGAAGGGATGAGGCATTCACAACTTCCTTGGGAAGCCTATTCCAGTGCCTTGCCCCTCCCACAATAAAGAACTTCTGCCTAAACTTCCCCTGTTTAAGCTTAACCTGTTACCCCTTGTCCTGCCACTACAGTCCCTAATGAAGGGTCCTTCTCCATCATCCTTATAGGCCCCTTTCATATACTGGAAGGCTGCTATGAGGTGTCCGTGCAGCCTTCTCTTCTCCAGGCTGAACAGCACCTATTTTCTTCAGCTGCCTTGTAACAGAGATGTCCTACATGTGTTCCCTACATCTGAAGACATTCTAGCAGGCCTTTATAGCTAAGCACCCTTCAGCAACTCCCGCTGAGAGTTTGAGTAGAAAGGTGAGATGCCAGCACCCAACTATGCTAAAATTACGTTTGGTTTAGGAAGCTACCTAGTCTAATCCTGCTCTCAATATATTCTGCAGAGTGCAAGAAGAGTTGCAGTTGTCAGGGAGCTCTCTTCCACTTGCAGAGAGGCAACAGAAGATGCACCATCTGATGGCAGGAGCAATGACTTTCTTTCGAGCTGCACTGTGGTTGTCTTCTCCTTGCCTTTCCAGTGGGTTAGCAACAACATTTAGTTCCCTTGGGCTTTTGCTTCAGGGACTGCTCTAAGCCATTGCATAAAGTGTCTGTTGATGCAGGGAATTCTGTCCAGCAGTAGGGACCGAAGCAGCTGCAAGAGTTGCAGATGCAGACTCTAAATCATTGTGTTTTTTACTCTTTCAGGACAAGCACCTCAGAGAATTTGGCTTACCACACATTTGACATGTATTTATGTGTTGCAGAACAGGAGTAAAGTAGTGATACTCTGGGTATAACTGTATTTTGAAAAAATGTCAAAGGAGTATGTATGTCCCCCATTGCTTCCTCCCCCTCAAGGGAGTGTTCATAGAAGCATTACATTTTGGGCTGCTGCTGTTTCAAATAAGAATAGATGATAGTAACCTATAGGTGGCTAAAGAAAAGAAATTTCACCTGTGACTGCATGCTTCTTACTTGTCTCAGGGGCTCTTCAATAACATCCTGATAAACAGAATAGTAATTGCCCATCAAAAGTCAGTGTCTGACTATGTGATTTGTATACTTCCAAATAAGTATGTAGTTAAGTCAGTCCAGATTTCCATAATGACCAAGGGAGATGTACATCTGTACACAAATACGAAGAAAAAATAAAGGTCTCAAATTCAGTTTTGCCAGATGAGGTAACTTCATCCAAAGTAATAGGGCAGCACTAGTATCACTGACAGGGAGGTAAAATAAGTGTAATGATTTTTACACCGAAAAATACATTAATAACAGCCTTCCTAAAAAAAAAAAAAAAAAAAAAAAAAAAAAAAGTATACTTTCTTCTGCTGATATCAATAATAAATCTGTATTTTTCATAACCATTATTTACTGAAGGCTTTACTGCACAAACAGTCCAGGAGGAACAGAAAATCATATAATTGCGCAGGTTGGGGAATTCTGTAAAAATACATAACCATGGCACCCTTGTCATTACCAATCAAGTTATCTTGATAAAAAGTAATTAGCCTTTGAGGAAAACATAAATCTAATTAAAAATGACAGCTTCGTCATCTCAACAAGGAACAGCACAGAACCAGTCAGTAGTTTTAACTATAGCACAACAAAATGACCTGGTCTGCCAAAATGGCTTTGCCTTTAAGCCCATTAAAGAAACCACAGTGAAACTTTGATAGGCCTTTCCTTTGTTTTACAACTTAAGTCTACATCACCTACCATCAAATATTTCTGTTCACTTTCTCCATTTCATCATCTTTTGTGAAGACTTTGCCTACCTATCAGTAATTTTTATAAATGAAATGACAGAAACTTGTAGTCTATAAAATGTGAAGTATGAACGTATGAATTGTTGAAAAGTTTAACAAGTTTCAAATAATAAGTTCAGCCTCATAACAAAGTTGCTTGTTCAGAATTCATAAATAACATACAGAAACAAACCAAACCCACTTGCCTCTATGTATATAGCAATTAGAGGTTCTGTCCTCTCAGACATGTTAATGACAAGGTTTTAAGTAATTTTAGTGAAACAAGAGTAAATATTTCTTCCTTCTATGCTACCAAAAAATCCTTGAAGGGGACACATTTCCAGAAAATGATCAAAATTACAAACACTTTTGTTACGAAGTATATTTACTCAGGTTTTATGTACTAAAGAACAAAAAAACCAAACACTATCTTTTCAAATCACAAGATTCTCCTAAATATATCCCAACATAAATAAACATATTTATTATATATGGAATTACATATATTAATTACAGCCAGTAGTTTATGGTACTATATTCCTTAAAGCTGAGAACATAATTGCTTTAAGAATTAAAGCAAATTAACATTTGCTTAAAGAATTACAGGATCGTGCACAAAATTCACTCTCTGTGAAGCTTTGATGCAACTTCTGAACTCACATTTGCAGGCTTAGATTTAAAAAGGACAAATCAGCACTGTCATGGCCCAAGTGCAAACACTGTTGTCTTCAACAGATTCAACTGAGTGATGCTGACACTTAATCAAGCTAATATAGCTTCTTCAAACACACAGAGGAAAAGCAAATTTGATCCTCAGAATAGGGACTGACTCGAATAGGAAAAAAGGTGGAAAATATTGATTCTGTTTTGCCTAGACAATGCTAATCTTTGACTATAGTTTTGGTGCCTTTGCTAAGAAAGAATGGAATAATGATTTAAAGAAGGCCTTGGGCTGCTGGAACAGAATGCATAGGAAGCAAAGTACACAACAAAATTATTACAACACAGTGCATGAAGTGAAAACCTAAACTCCTTTGACTTACAGTATATATGAATACACGAGTTGGTAAAATAGTTGCAGACCAAACAAAAAAGACCTTGTAACCTTGTACATGGAGAAAATATATATCTGCTTGTGCTGCACTACTTCTACTCTTAGGAAAGCTTGAAGCAGAAATAAAATATTGGTTAGTATTTTGAACAAATGTTGGATGAAAAATAACTCTGAGCAACCATGAACTAGATAAAGATCTCAATCCTGCTCTATAATACATGGTAAGACAGAGTTCACAAAGGCCACCTTGGGCTTACAAAAATAAGCCTCCCCAAGCTTTCTCTGCAGTCAGTGGAGAGAAGGTTCATCCATCCCTAGCTTTGCATATAGGCATCATTCCATTTGAATCTGTGGAAGCAGACCAACATATATAGGCAGAATATCTTAGGTTGTGGTCCCCGATCTACAGAGCTGCACCTCTTAATAACTCTCCATATGTCATATGCCAAATGTAGTAACAATGAACAATGTTTCTGAGCTTTGATTTCCAAGCTCTTAATTTTTAGTGTCAAATAGTTCTCCAGCTAAATCTCATCTCATGAGTTTGGTGCAGTTTTGATGATTCCAGCATGCTTTTCCAATTCTTCAAAGTGTTTGCTCAAATGTATTTGAAATGCTTTGTGCTCATTTATTTCTCTTTAGAAGTTTCTAAGACTCTTCAAGGAAACAGTCTTTCCGTAAGCCTATGAGACAAGCAGGTCTTTTGGTCTCAGACTCTTACTTTTAGTCTTATAGGACATTAGGGAAGATAAGAGAAGTGTTGATTTTCTCTTCTTTTTTTGCCTTCCCCAAGCAGAAATTAAATTTTTATAGGGATGAAGTAGTAATCTATAATACCTGCAGAGAGAAAGTGTCTACTTGATCTTTTGATATGTTGTTTCCTTCTATAGGCAAGGTTGAGATGAAAATTAGATATTTGTCTAGTAAGAAGAGTAAATTCTCCACTTGCTTGCAACTTAAACTTAATTCCAAGTTTAACCCGGACAAAGAAATGGCAAAAAATACATTGTAAGGGACAAGACTGCATTGGCAGTGAAGTGGATTCAATGACCTAATAGTTCATTTTCCAACTCTGATTTCTTTGATACAGTTTATAAAAAGGAAACAAAAATGATGTGCCACTCCAAATTGTTACCATAAACGGATAGCAAACAGCAAAACTGGCAAAAACCCTTTTAAGACTTGTATGGCCCATGGAGCCAGGGAGAACACTAATAATGTACCTTTCTGAAGGTCCTGGGCCATATTTATTTCCCATATTTATTTAAAAGAAAATCAAAATACTTTTAAGCAAGTTGGTTAGTTCCAAATTTAGGAACAATCGAACAAAGAGGAATCTGCTAATTCCAGATGGAGTGCATATAGTCCCTTGGCACTTATTACTTACCAAATGTTTCAGAAAGCAAACACATGACCTAAAAGCGTTTGTGAGTGTGGGGTCCTCAAAAAGCTTTTAACAAGTCATGTATTTCTAACTGTATTTATTTTACTCACACACAAAACCACACTTTGTTTTCCTTTCATTTTTTTAAACAGACAATGCTCCCTTTAAAGACTATGCAGGATTCAGTTATCCCATAAGGCCAGAGGCTCTAAAGGTGTCTCCTTCGAAAGGCTTCAGCTGTGAAGCATCTGCTCCCTGTGTAAGGAGAGTAACCGCGGCTGCTGCAGGTGCTGTGTTAATGTGGGATCCCCCTTCCCAGTGGTGCAGGAAACAGGCACCCAGAGGTGATTTCTCATCTCAAAGATGCAACACACCTTTCTGGTTTTGCTGTTTGGTGGTGTCTTTTTTTAAATCTGATCCTTTGTACAGACCCATCAGCATCCTGCACACAGATGCCAAACCACCCTCAAATCACTCCTCCAAGCAGATTAATATAGCATTTCCTGTATGCATTCAGTATTCCATAGGAATACAAATTTAATTCTATAGGAAATGGAGTCCGATTAATACACCTAGCAATGTTTTATCAGCTATAATATAATTGTTTCCGCCCCAAACTAAACACTTTAAGAGAAGAGTAAGTAGAAAAATCTTGATTTTGAGGTAATTTTATCACAGTCACTTACTGCTTAGCAGCTTTACATCCTCACCAGCATAGCACCTTAGAGAATTGGCAGTGATGTTAGCTCCTGTGCCTTTCCCAAGCTGCTGTATGACCTGTATGGCCATGAGTGGTGCTTTGAGAGATCTTCACTAAATCCCTTCAATTTGAGAAGGTGGAAAGTTTTCACTTCTATTCCACTGTACAAACAGAAATATTTCAGTGACAGTTTCCATAACATGGACCACAAGATCTTCAAGATTTCTACTGTCGGTTCTCTTCTGCTGATATGACAAACCCAAAGCTGCAAAAGGGGCAGAATAAAACAAACAAGGTTACAGAAGATGTTTAAACCATCAGGTTTAACTATCAATTGGTATGTTTTTTCTATTATTACTTTCAACATCCTTATAACATCTTTTCTTAAAAAAGCAAACCCCTATCACTGTTCTCAAAGGAACAAAAAAAAAACCAAAATCCTGTAGACAGTCACCAAAAGAGATCAAAACCAGAAAGAACGTTTCGTGATAGTATAAACAGGTAAGTATAATTTAGTCTTGAGTTTTAGATAAGTGATTTCTCTTCTCTCCAAGCTTTTTAAACAATTTTTTCCCCCCTCTAACTCTGTTCTGTATTTTAAAAACCTTTTATTTGGTTAAGCTGTAACCCTTACCTTTCCTTTGGACTTTTATGGATGTCAATTTTTCATCATCACCGACTCAGACCAGAAAGAATCTGAGGGCAAATGTTATGTCAGTTTTAAATAAATTTCAGAGAAAAATTTATCTGCTGGAAAGATGTACATATGTTCTCCTTGTTCAGTAACTCTTCTCTGTGTGCAGTGTGATAGTACTGAAGTTACTGCCGGCATTTCTCTGCAAATCCTTAAGCTGCACCAGCAAATTCGACTGAAAGTACTGTTCTACATTTTTAACTCAAATGCCTTTTGTTTTTATTTTAATGAATCTCCTAACTCAAATTTTAATTAAACTCATGGTTTTTTAATTAATTACCAACAAATGCAAATAAGGCAAACTACACAAACATGTATTCATCGTTCATTCATAGATAAGTGCTGGTTTTTTCTTTTATCCTGAAGTGTCAGGATTTTAAAATCTTAGTCTTGAGGATTACAACCCAAAATTTATTTTTACTTGGGGCTTTATGAGAATATCTTACTAGTGTATGACAAGAAGCTCAGTTGCTTAAAGGAATGGAAAGGAAACCGCAGGTTCTTCAACTTTACCCAAGTTATTCTTGCTAAACAATAAAACTCATCAGAATTAGGCCTCTGCATATATTATTTAAGAAGAGAAACACAAGGATATCTCCATCACGGTTATGTTTAACTGCCCTAAGTACTGACAAATACAGATACAGGCTCATTATATGCTCTTTGGTTATTTAAGTTTAGCTACAGTAGAAATCCTAAAAGGGAAAAATAAGAGTCAAGCAAGAAACTCCAAAGCTCTGAAACCCAGGAAACGCAAAGTTAAGACATGCAATGTCTCCTGGTACTTTCAAGTAGGGATCACTGCCAATGCCTAAGTACAACACACACTTGAATTACTTTTTTTTACTGTATAAGCATTACTATTGTCAGGAGAAAATATTTCAAAATCTCACGAAATATTACTCTGAAGAGTTGCTCAGAAATGTCTTAGCTTTTCTGACGACTTTTTCAACTTAAAGCATTGTGAAAGCATCCTATCCCTAATACGTGGGATTAATTAAATTGTTCAAGCAGGGAGCCAGGAATATTTCTTTCTGTTCTCTTCCTAGGGCTGACATGGATGAATTTGGCTACATCCACACATCTAATTCAGTTCACTCTCACAGTCCCAGAATGACTTGAATCCACACACAGAGGTCTCAAGCTTGCTTAAAGCCTAAGCCCAGTGCTTGAGCTCTGGCCCTCCTGGATATCTGCCCAGAGCATAGACACAAATCAAAGCTTTAGACATGAAGTAAAGCCAGCACTGGAGTGCTCACCAAGGCTGTCCCCTGGATGCTGCGTTTTCCCCTCAAGTCAGCTGTTTCTCCTACATGGCAAAGGAGTTTTTTACATGCATCCGAACTACACACCTATAGAAAACATATTCTGCAATTGTTGTAAGACTTCAGGTTCCCACGTCTTTTTATAGTTATTTTTAGATTATGTTTGGGGTTTTATGTATATATATACACCTACGTCTTCCATCCCAAAATATCAGAAAGATTCCTCCACAATTTACCATGAGCTGGAAAGAGCAGGTCAAGGGGCTGACACAAAAGTATCTCTTCATCCATAAAGGTGTTTACTGGCTCATAAGACTCAAGATGTGAATGTACAAATCTGTGGTGTTCCTTTGCCCACCAAGAAGAGAAATAAATAACTTTAAGGGGAAATTATATCTTAGAGATCTGCCTATGTAGATAACTTTAGGGCTAGTGGGAGTTTTTCCAGCTCTGTGTCCCTCTGTTTCTGCAGATGAAAGTTGGGGATAAGTCACCCTTAACAATTTGAACCAAAAATTTAATTACATTTAGCTTATCTAATTGATGTATTTTGAGAAGGTTGGTTAAAAAAGCTATTTGTTGTGTTGAAAGATATTTGTGCTCTCATCCTTGGGAAAATTCTTCACTTTCCCTGTCCTGCTGCACTTAGAAATGATTCTGTCTTGATTGCGTTCCAGTTACTCAGTGTCAAAAATAATCAGGAATGGAAAAGATAAAGCACAAGAGTGTTCTGTGGAAGGCTGCAGTTCTAGTGACTCCTCCTTCCCCTGATTGTCCAGCCTAAACATATGCAATCCTTTGAAAAAAAATAGAAAAAAAACAAAACCAAAAAATAACAAAGCAGTGTCCATTTGTCTCCTGAGCAGTTCCTGCAGTGCAACAGTTTGCAGACAGCTGCGTAGGGTTTATAATCAAAATTTCATAGCCTGAGAAAGCCCTTAATATATCCCACATCCTACAGCCAACTCCTTAAAGAAAGGAGGAAACAAAGGTATTCCCTCTTTTGCTTTTTTTCAGTTTTCTTTCTGCCCATGTGTCGGTGAGTGGCGCAGAGGATGCCTGCACACTGTGCTCTCTTGTACGGGGAACCTGGGCTCCCACCCAGACGGCCCCCATCAAAACAAGCTTCAGCAAGAAGGGTTTTTCCTTCCTTAAGAAATATTGCAAACAGAAGATTCCCATGTTTGAAAGGTCAGAGGAAAAAATATAATGCATTCATGAAGAGACAACCTCATTAATCCTGTTGGTTTTGGCCCAGTCAATAGAAGAAACATAAATGCTGTCAACACTGCTCTGCAAGATAAAGGATAAAAAGTGGGAATGAAATGTTTTACTGCAAGGACTGTTCTTATGGTTTCAGAACGTTTCTGGAAATAACCTGAGCTGAGAAAATGTTCCCTAGGAGGAATACATGCTGTGGGAAACTGTGTGGAAGATAGTTTGGTCAGTGACCTTCTCACTATCCGCTAATCACGCAGCACATACTGCTCAAAAAGAGAAAAAAGGAAAAAAGGATACTGTGCAGCAAGAGGCACTTTACCTTCCCTACCTTACATGAACTGAAGTGGAAAACACAAAGTTATCATATATCTCTATTTCATGCTTTTGGATACTGTAGTGAAATAATAATCTACTGTAACTCACTGGGAAAAAAAATGCAACTTTTGGTTTAGGGCACTTTAATAGCATAAAATGCAATACACCTTCAGTGAGCATAAAAACAAATGACTGGAAGTTGCTAAAAGGGGAACATGCCTTTTCATCTGTGCAACATTAGAAATGGAGAAAGATCATCACATTTCTCATCCAAAAGCAGGAATGACAGAGAGGAGGAAGAAGCAACACGTCTCCAGTGCAGACAGTTCCCAGGGATGATACATTGCAGAAAAGCTCAGTTTAAATACTTCCACATTAATGCATCAGCAGCATTCAGATACTGTATCTGTACAGACAGAGTGAGTAAATATTAGCATATGTGGTTACTCCTGGGAAGATTAGGGAGTCATCAAATATGGATATCCCTAGAGCTTCACAAGCAGTGAGAGTATTAAAAACTCCCACCTTTAGATATTTGTGGGGAATATATCTTTATTCCCTCTTTTTTTTTTTTAATTTTTAACTTTTCCCATAAAATACAGATTACTGTAATTACCTGAATTGTCTTGAAAAGGTGGTTATTTGAGGACTGACATTACACATGCAGAAATGCCAGAGCTTTTTCAGTTTCTGCAACACGAATCTCAAAAATACAGTGTGATCTTCCTGAAATGGCATTACTAGGATAATGCCACAGAACAGAAGACGGGTAAATATTTTCCTTGCACTCATCAGCTACTGGCTGTTGACAAACAGACTACCTAGAGTGATAATGCAGGGTAATGATGTCATTACTGGGGGATAAACAACACAGCTGCAATGTAAGTAGTCCTTGCAAAAGAGAGGGCTGGGGGTTTTTGTACCCCAGATCATTCAAATATTCCACCAAGCATAATAGACATAATTGCAAAAGTGACTGGTGAGCTAATTCAGTCACAGTACAGGCTAACCCGAACTGTTCAAATTAGAGGTAACCCTTTTTTCTGAAGAGTCCTTAGAAATAAAGTGAATGGACTGGACGACATGAGATTTCTTTCTGTATCCTTCACTTGCTGGTTTCAAATCAGACATGAAACAGAATGGATGTAATAAGCTATTCTCTTGCTTTTCTTCCATCCATCTGGAAACAAGAACTACCAGAAGTCTGACAAGAAAGCCTGATCTCCAGCCAGACATCTAGAAATGTTAATAAGAGTTCCTTATTCAAAAAGCACCTTCAAAACTTCTTAACTAACAGGAAGAGAACCTCAGATGTCTCATCATCTACCATTTATTCCTGGAAAAAGACCAAGAAATGTCCTACAGAATTCTCTTGCTACCCTATGCAACAAAACCTACATACATAAAAATACAGAGATATATCGTACATTGACATGATAATGCTTGTGATTACAGATGATATTAGGAATAAAACCTTTTCAAAAGCCTTCAAGACCTGAAAAGCTGGGAACAGCAACATAAGAAATCTTATTTTGTGGGCTTTGCTCAAAATAAATTTATGGGAGGAGAGTATTCCTTTTGCTTAAGTGTCAGCTCAGAGCTTTCCAGGTGCAAACCAGAAATACCTCAGAGACTTGCTGATGATGGGGGAGCATCTCCAGTGCTTCAGTGGTAACGGAAGCAAAATGAGCTCAGGACCACACAGGATCTGAGAGGGGTTTGCATTTTTATGTCCAACCCTGCTTGGAGGGGTGGTACACTGCAATAGCAAAATCACCTGCAGATTGCCCTGCTCCATTTCGTGCAGTACAACTTAATGGCAGTATCGACATTTTCTGTGATATATATACTGTGATCAGTGCAATTACTGCATGTCATCACTACTGTAAATTTATCTAGCCTGAAACCATTTTAAACTTAAACTGCATACTTAAGAACTACTATCCACCTCCTCTTTGTAAATTAGCTATATGATTTATCTGTGGGAACCATTTCAAAAAGTATACATTCAGAAATACATATACCACATGATGTCTTTTCCATATGGCATCTCATAATTATTTTGCTGTATGTGAACACGATGAAAACAGTTTCATCATTCTCTAAGGGTTAGGGTAAATTATTTCAATTAGACATATTTCAGAGCAAACATTACCTTAGGGTTTATTAATAATAGTACCTGAGAAGGAACAGCTGCCTTTTCAGCAGCGAGAGCTGTCAGCTTCTCACTGCCCCCCTGTAGCACCCCTTTTGTGACTCTAAAGAAATGCCAGATTTTCTCATGCTTTACCTAAACAGAGAACTTGGCAGCAGAGACCTGGTTGTAATCCTCAGCAAGGGAGCTGGTGGGTGGATTTTTTTCTCTATAAACTCTTGTATAAACCGCACCAGTCTCCTGGTATTTATTTTGTGTAATGTTGGAAATCACACACAGATCCAACAGGCCATGTAAAGGAGTTTTGTAACTTCCTGAAACCCTTTCAGGCAAAATCTTTTCTCCAACAGCAGTCTCAGGTCACCAGGATATTATCCCCATTTTTAAGGGCAAGACTCCTCAAGCATTTGCAATAGTATAGCTTTGAAACAATTAAATGCAAATCTAAATTAGATCAGCTAATTATTAGAAACTGGTATTAGAATTATTAAAATTAGCTCCATCATCAAAGTATATGGACTGTTTGGAAAGCACAGAAATTACAAACAGCTTCTCTTGCAGTTTTATGTGTTCTTTCCTCACCTAGCTATTTTTACATATTAATGCTGTTGTATGATGTGTGCTGATTTTGAAGTACTGATGCTGTGATGATACCCATCTGCACAAGGTAACCCATCTGCTTTGATGCACCACACCACTCTACAAGCACATCTTCATCTTTGCAAGAAATACTTGGTTTTTTGCACACTAATCACTGAGAATCACCTAGGTTCATATAAGACCCTAAAATGCTGAAGTGAAAGTCTGCTGAGAGCCAGTCAGTGAACAGGCACGGAAAATCTCTTTCTCTCCTCACCCTATGCAACTTTCAGAAAGGTGAGTGAATTGACCCTGACCACAAAGTCAGTAAAACTGGGTCAAAAAAAGGGACAGGTATGTCTGTTGGCTAATAAATAATGCAGGTACAATCACAGAGAGGGCTGGGGTGACTGACTACTTGTTACAACCTGTGGGCTGGAAGAAAATTGTTGTGGAGCTGTAGCTCTTGGTCTGAGAGTGGGAAGTGAGAGCATCAACCCCCTCTCTAATCTTGCTATTCTGACCTCATGTGTGGAGGAAGGCTGAATGCACTGAGTATAGAAAAAATAAAAGCTTAAACTGAAATACATCTAATAGTGTTTCACTATTATCTATGTAGTAACAAAACTATTAAAGAGTTTAAAAGTGAGTATGCTGAGAAATCAGTTCTCACCTTGACTGCCAGAATTGAATCCAGCAAATTCTATGTGCCTGTGAAGAGTGATCTAACTCATTCAGTATGTCACTGCCGTCTCAAATACATATATACACGCAAACAGCACAAAAAGAAATAGGATGTACTTACATGCATAACTGTAGGTATAACTCACACATACAAACTCATATTTCCTTCAAAGCCAATACCAGGATATCTAAAATGTTTAGTTATCATCTGGCTAAACATGACTGTTTAATGACACCATTATCATACTTTAATATTTTTACCTAAGCTACAAGAGGAAAACAAAAAAAAAAAAAAATAAAGAAAAGAAACAAACATTTCCAAATAGAAAAAGATTGATTGGTAAAGGCATTAAGTTACAGAATAATTCCTTCTGGCTCAGGTCCTAGTATTTTTGCCTGTCTTGAGTTCAGGAAGCTCTATAATTTTGGTGAATAATTTTCAGATGCCTGTTGTATTGTGTTTTTGTGCAAGAACACTCACATTTAGCCTTGAAACTGTCACTCGAAAGACAAGAGAAACGATTTGCTTCTCTGTCTTCTACAGTATAATAAAGCGTGTGTATTTCTACAGAGCTGTTTGCCTGAGACTTCTCCCAGTATGAACCTAACCTGGTTGCAGCACCGCAAAGCCCTTCAGTACTGAGTGTCCCATATTCAAAGATCCCAGAGCAGATTTTGTTTCCCACTTGCATGTCCTTCTGCAGTGTCTAGAAAAGCATAGGAAGCGAACAAATGAGAATCCTAAGCCTGACATCTCTTTCATGAAATGAATAAACAAGCTTTGTCTAATGATTAGACTTGAAACTACAGTCTTGTTTTGAGAAGTCTATAGTCTCAGTTACTGAAACTTCTAATCTCTTTCTCTATGCCACCAAAGGAGGGAATTGACCTCTGACCTTTGTTTTCCTCTCTACTTAGAATCATAGAATCGTAGAATAATTAGGGCTGGAAAGCACCTTAAGATCATCAAGTTCTAACCCCCCTGCCATGGGCAGGGACACCTCACACTAAACCATGTCACCCAAGGCTCTGTCCAACCTGGCCTTGAACAC
>JAOEHX010019625.1:0-10708 GCA_025448015.1 Bolborhynchus lineola
GCTGAGCGCTGGCACAGGGTGCCCGGAGGAGCTGTGGCTGCCCCATCCCTGCAGTGCTCAAGGCCAGGTTGGACACAAGGGCTTGGAGCAACTGCTCCAGTGGAAGGTGTCCCTGCCGTTGGTAGGGATTGAGACTGGATGAGCTTTAAGGTCCCTTCCAACTCAAACCAGTCCAGGATTCCATGATACTATAAATTAAGATCATCTTCAGTTTGAAAGCCACTTCCACCAGCATCACTGGAACCCAGGTACCCACAGGTTTGTGGTATCGCAGCTGGTGGGAGCACCAGAAAAGCACCGTGACTGAGCATCACTCCTCTGCTTGCCCTGGAAATATTTCCATGCAAACTGTGCTCCAGGGAATCTGGGAACCCCATCTCCTCCCTGCCTCCTGCTACTTCAGTTCCTTGCTGTCTTCCTTTGCTAGAGTCCATAACGTTGCAGCGGGGATTAATTTGGCCTCGTGCCTTCATTTCCATCCTTGGCCTTGAATGTCCTTTGAGCTCCTCTTAAAAAGAGATTGATTAATATGAAATTACTCAAAGTCCTTTTAGCCAGTGCCAGTTTTGACACTGAGAAGGAAAGCACAGGATAACCGTGCCCAAGTCAAACATTTGCCAAATTAATTCCTCTTCTAGAAATTGCTTCAGATTTCGAGTATTGTTTTAAGAATCCATCAAGCAGTAATTCTTTAATTAGCTCACTGTTTGCTTGGGTGATGACACCTCGATCTGATTTATGAGGAGGCAAAATATTTGAGGTGAAAGCCTTTTTACACACATCCCAAAACAAAAGGGAAGAAGAAAACCACAACAAGGTGCAGAAGACCTCTGAAAGCTACAAAATGCCTCAAACTTCACGAGAGCATGGAGTTGGAGGGAATTTGGTCTTGGGTATCAGAAGGGATGGGGTACGGGAATGGTCATGGGCAGGACAAGCAGCAGTGCTGATGTCCGCTGGCTGCTGGCCACAGCCTTGGGAAATCGCATTAGGGCCACTGCTTCTCTGCAGAACTGCTGCTAATGCATTAATACTCCATTTAGGATCAGGGCCCATCGATTCCTCATCTCTGAATAACTAAATCCAGCCCCATGCTTGGAAATCTTCCCATTTCCAGCAGCTCGCTTCACCTCCATCCATGTGATGAAAGCGACAGGGCTTAGTACCCCATCTCCCTTCCACATCTGCATTGCTGTCCTTTACTCCTGGAAGAGCATCATCACTGCTGCCAAGCGCTTGATGCTGAAAACATTGAAGCCTCAAACCCCAGAGAGCCCAAACCACAGCTCCTGAGCATGCTGAATCGGCAGGACATCTCTCCCCTGCAATCTTGATCTCAATTTTGATCTGGGTTAACTGAAAGAGGGAGAAGTTTCTATCTTTTGTGGTCTCAAGTTAGTAGTAGCATGAAACTCATCATCACCTCAGCACAAATTAGCTTCAAAACTCCTCAAGCTGCCTCAAATTTCCCACAAAATTCGCTTTTCCTGCTTTTCCACATTGACACCATTAACCCTATCCCTTCCCCTTGGTTCGCTGGGGATAGATTAGGACGGATCATCCCACCCAACACTACCTAATGCATGCACTAATCAGCAGAAACCTCCCCAAAACTTGCTTGCAGCATCCCGGCTGCTCGCTGCATGCCCAGGAGCTTCCTACTCCCACAGCAATTCCTTTTCAGTGGTGGGTGAAGCCATTCCCACCTCATCCAGCACTTTGGCAATCAAGGCATTATATAACCCCACGATATTAAGATTTTTTTTCAGCCCCCATAGAATGCCTATAAATAAAGGTGAGGGGAAAAAAATCCCAGTGCAACCTGGTGATGGATATATCCACCTCTGCATCCATGTGCAGCTAAAACTCCTGGGGGTGAAAGAAACGGGAGTCCACATTGGGCTTGAATTCAGGCCAGCACCTAAAAAAGAACCCCAGGATTTTACCACCTTGGGCAAGGTGTGGAGCAACACCCCCAAGCCCTCCAAGCTTGGGGTTGAGCTGCCTTTCTGCTCCTCAAGGGGAGGTTTCATTGCTCACCCAGCTCAGGAGCTGATTCTGATGACAAGCGCAGGAAAACCCACCCAGGACCTCCCCATCCCTCTCAAATCCTCCTTCCAGAGCCAGAGCCTCACTGTGAACCCAAATACCTGCTTTCTGAACTCAAAACCCCTCACTCCAAACCCAAACCTACTCTGATGTTGGCATGAAAGTTGGTGGAGAGGCCACAAAAGAGAACAGGTGAATGGGGGAAGGATTTGAGGAGAAAAAAAGTGTATTTGGAGAGGCAAAAATAGAGGGATTTGGCTTCAGGGAGTGTAAGGGGAGAGGGGAAAAGGATGCTGAGGAAAGCTTCAAAGCTAAAGTCTGCATAAATCGGGGCTGAGCTGAACCAAGTCCACAGGGACACGCTCAAATACTGCTCTGCAGTGCATGCATTCATTCTGGACAGTGAAATCCCATTTGTCTCTCCTTTCTTTACATTTCTTTGGGATTCATTCATTAAAGGCTGAAGTCCCTAAATGGCCTTTTTCTCCCCCCGACCCTTCCTGTCTCCTCCTAAGCTGCTGTAATTTCCCAACAAGATTTATTCCAGCTACTTTCCCTCCTGTTACTGATGATCCTGGCTTGTGAATTGTCACCAGAGGATTTGCTCTCCTTCTATTGCTCCACAAGCGCAAAAGGCATAAGGGGCTGGTAGAGGCAAAGAAATCCTTCAGGTTCTCAAAAATCCCATCTTTGCCCAAGTTCCCAATGTTTCTCATATCAAAGAGACCTCAGAGATGGTTACAGCCATTCCCAGTTTTTATCCAATACCTGCTTTTACATATTATTTCTGGTGATGATAGAACAGCAAATGCTCCCAGCATTTTTATCCCATAAAAACAAAAGTCACATTTTAAAGGAAAAGCATTAAGGCAAGGAGGGGGTTCAAACACAGCCAGCCCTAGCAAATCCTAATAGGAGAGACTCAACTTTGTTTTTAATGGGATGAAAGATAAACCACAAAAGGGGAAAACACATATTGGTGATAGAAAGAAACTAACTGGATGGTGTAAATGTTCTCTTAATCCCAATATTTGGATAAATGTGTCCTCAAAATATTATTGGTTTCTGCTTCCTAAAGCCCAGCTTTGCCCTGGAAGGACGAGAGATGGGACCAGGGGGAGTAGTTTCTCTGCAGGATATTGACGAATGCTTCTGCCCTGAATCAGGGGGGGAAATATTATATACATATATATATATATAATCTTCAGGAAGTCTGAATGATGAAGGCCTTTAAAAAATTATCATTTCAATCCATGCATTTCACTGCGGCTTTAACCATTTCACAATTTCTTCCTCCTCCCCTTACCTCTTTTGCCATTTATTTTTCTAATTTTTTCCAAGGAAAAGGACCTCAAATTTAGAACACAGGCACCTAGAAAAGAACAATAATCCTTAAACAGATTTGTTTTCATTTCTCCCAACTTTGAAACCATTTTCCTTCAACCTTCAGTCTTCATCTCCATGCTCCAACCTCATCCTGTCCCTGCAGCCGCCCGGGGTGATGCTGAGCCCATTAGGAAGCCATAGGCTGTAAATCATCCCATTCCCAAATGCCTGGTCAAGAAGGAGGAAGACTGATGGAAGTCTTATTTAAATATTTGGAAGTCGTTTGGAGGCATTTAAGTCTTTCTTCACTCACTTGTCCCTCTCCAGCCAGCCGAGGGCATGAAAGGAAGACAGATAGCTGAAATAAAGCTTCTAATTGGCACCTTTTTCCCTGTCTTTAGCCACTTTTGTGGCTTAATCGTGATGAATAAGATGATGACATGGTGCTGGCGTATGGGAGGAGGTGGTGGGATGGAAGCATCCCCCCTCCATCCTAATTTCCTGCACTTCCATGGGCGCCGGCTGCCTTTTTATCTGCCACATTTGAGAGGGGATGCTGCATCCTGCTGCCGATCCCTATCTCCCAGGGAAGGCAATCTCTCTCCAGACAGGAGTCAGAGCCTCCAAGTGCTTTTGCAAACTGTAAATCCCATTTTTCATATTGATTTTTAACAAGTCTCAGGAGATTTGGCCAAGCAAGCACCGGGCATGACGTTGCAACAGACTCCATTCACCCAAAAATCCTAAGGTGTCCATCTCTTGTTCAGATATTTTGACACTTTGGGTTGGGTTTTTATGGGAAAAAAGCAACATGCCCCTATTTCCCAGGAGCTAAGCCTCATGCAATGTATTCCCCACATGGATTCAGGGTGCAATTCCTAAAAATAAGCCTTTTTACAAGCTTATGGCAGCTCCTCCAATGCATGGTATCCTTGCAAAGGAGCCCAGTATCCTGCAGCTCCATACCAAGAGAAGAGACAACACATTAAGCATCTTGGGGCTAAAAAGAAGGAAGCAAGGGCTGAAAGCTGCAGGAGCTGTTTCACCTAAAAACCCCATCCATTGAGTTTGATCTCAATTCCCCAAGGATGGGCTGAGGTTGGCATGAGATTTTGGGTCCAAGCATCATGCTCAGTCCCCAAGTTTCTCCCCAAAACCCCTTCCTCTCAGCATAATGTGCTATTGAATGGCTTTGGTCCCCCTTTGCTTTATTCATGAAGATTTGCATTGATTTCACAATAAAACATTATGAGTTCTGCTTGGGGAAAAAATCATAATAAAAGTAAATACCATTGATCTGCTGCTTAATTCAGGACAGAATTTACACCAAGGTTGCAAAAGCTCAGCATTTTTATATGATATTTTTAGGGTCCTTTTTAAAAACACTTCTTTATGAAAGTTTCTGCTGTTTGGGAGCCCCCATCTCTCCAGGCTGTGCAATGCTTTGGGGTTTTTTTTGGTGTATCTCCCACTATAGACACCAAAGGGGCATTTCAGAGCCTTTTTAGCCCAAATGGCATCGTTCACTATTGTATTTCAGCTTCAGCCACACCAGTAACCTGATTTTTGCTGGGATCCAGTGATGCCTCAACTTCCCAGCACCCTTAGGAGAAGCACAGCTTCATTCAACACCTATTCATGCTGGCCAACTTCTGCAAGAACCAACTGTTTTAGGAAACACAAGATAATGCCAATTTTTCCTCCCTGTCCCCACACACACTAGGAAAAAGGGGGCAAAAATCCATGTAAAATAGCACAAAATCAGTCAATTTTGGTCTGCTGTGGATGTAGACCCCCTAGGTCCAATTGATTGACAAGGAGCAACACCAGCTTACACCCACTGTGAGAACAGCCCCTCTATATTTGCCACTTGCCTTCAGCAGATCACATAAATATCATAGAATCATTGAACAGTTAGGGTTGGAAAGGACCTTAGGAGCATGAAATGGTTTGGGTTGAAAGGGACCTTAAAGATCATCTAGTTCCAATCCCATATTGATATATCTCAATATTAACATGGGCTATTTACATCAATAAATCCCAAATCCATAATAAATTAAAGCAAGCATTAGTCACAGAATCCCAGACTGGGTTGAAAGGCACCTTAAAGCTCATCCAGTTCCAACGCCCCTTCCACAAGACAGGGTTGCTCCATGCCCTGCCCAACCTCATCCAGTTCCAGGGGGTTGAAACTGGTTGAGCTTCATGGCCCCTCTCAATCTGAACCACTCCATAATTCTGTATTACAGCTGAGCACAGAGGAAACGAGCTCAGGAGCTGCTTATCTTTCCTCTAGAGAGGATTTTCCCCCCTTCCACTTGCAGGGTGACCTGTGCTGCTACAATAACCTCAGTGTACTTGTGATCTCTTGCATGCAGCAGGCAGCATAAAGGAATCCAGTTGGGTTTTGTCCCAAGGAGCAACACCTCTCCTGAGCAGATAACGGCCCAGTTCAGAAACTCACGCCCTGCGAATGCGAAAATTGGATTTCACTGATGTCCTCAAAGAAAATAGAAAATCAAAGGAAAAATCCCGATTTCCCCGACTCTCCAGAGGAAAACTCCTCCGAAAGTGTCGGTTTTAGGCTTCTCTGAAACGTCAGTTGATGCATTTCAAAACCAAATTGAAACCCAACTGCTTCAAAGCAGAGGAAAGAAATAAATATAGCGGTTAGGTTTTGAACAACATGAAAGATTATACAAAGCATTTCTGTTCTCTCTGGACCTTTCTTCCCCAAACACAATCCTGGTGAAACCAGAAGCATTTTTGCATCTTATGGAGATGCTGTTTTCTCATATAGATTATAGTGCAAGCGAGATGTCTTCCGTTAGATGTACCAACCCTCTGTCACCTTTGTGGAAGTCTGTCACTGAGGCTGGATTTGATAAGAATTGCCTGGGGACCAAAATGCATCTTTAGAAACCAGCTCTTTGATTTTGCAAATTAGAATTCTAATCTATTAAGGCAACCAAGTGATGTTTGTTATAAATGGGACCTCCTCACAGTGCCCGCATGAAGCAGGGGCGGGTCCAATGATGGGGACAAGCTCCCTCCCTATTTGGTCTGACTGTGCCACTCAACAGTGGCCCCAGTGGTGTCTGCCACCAATAAACACAATTTTGGGGTAGGATATACTATTTCCCCTGCTGGCAGATGTCTATTTCCCAGCCTGTCAGGTGCAAATGAGATCTCCATTGCAACCTTCTCCATGAGCATCTTCTGGTGAGATGTCATTGCCTTGGAAACAGGCACCGTGCTGCTGTGACAGCAGCAATTCTCCCGGTGGAGAGTCCCACACTCTCCCCAGCTGCCAATATTCAGTCAAAGTATCTCCACCAGGCTCCACAGCTACCCAAGTGCTGATGTTGGTGTCCTCCAAATGTGGGGACAATCCCAAACTCCTCAAGCTTTGGCCAACTGGGTTCTTCCATGACCCATGTTTTGGGACATGACACCACCCCACCAGAGTCCTTTGTGGGATGGGAACAGCTAAATTTTCCATGGTCCAAAGGCAATATTACCATCAAATATTCCCAGGAGATGCCAAAATACACATCTTACCTATGCTCCTCCTCTTGAAGAAGTACATGGCACAATGGAGATGCTCAACTGCTTTTTGTTGTGTCCCCTTGACCACACTAGGTGTCCTATGGGGCTAGTTATCTCCAGTTATAAGCAGATGAGTCCTTCTGAAATGTTGATTGCAAAATCAATAGGTGTTTCATTTTAATTGAATTTCTGAGCCAGACAAGAAAATTGAAGCTGCTTCTCCCCCTCTTCTTGCACAGGGGATGTGGTGCAGACAGAACAATGGACCATTCCATCAGAGTCAGACAAGCCAACAACTCTGGCCAGTCCAGCCCATGGACTTGAGAGCAAGATGTTTATATCAGTAAGAATAGCTTGGAATCACCCAAATCCCACTTTTGTTCTCCTGATGCATCCAAACCATTACCCAAATCTGTTTTCTTCTCCTGCCCCTTTCAAATCACATCTTCCTGCTGTTGCCACCAGCTTTAAGAGCATTCAGAGGGTGTGGGTGCTGACTGAAAGAGGAAGGAGAGCTGGGGCAACCCATGAATTATGATTCGACAGATGCAGGAGACCCAGGGGTCTTCAGCCTCAAATAACCACCATCGCTGGCTCTTGACTCCAAAAGTTTCCAAGGAAACAGCCCTGCCTTTAGCTCTTGGTTGTGCCAAGGAGGTTTTTGGAGAGAAGCATTTTTGTTTTCCTCATATAACCCATGCAGGTCATCCACCAGCATGCCTAAGCATCATTGCTGAAGACATTACTGACTAAACCCCCTAATTTTCCTGCCTGCATCTGCCTCCATGGAGCAGCATAGGGAATTTCAGATGCACAAAGTGGATCGATATCAGCTTGTTCTACTGCCCATGTTAATTTGCAATTTGGATGCAGAAGCTGAATGCACATTGGCAAGAAAAAGAAGCTGAAAGCAGAAGAGGAGCAGCTCCTGGTCCTTCGAGGGTTTGGGAGGCTGGAGAGATGTGCACAGCTATCAGGGAAGACAAGCAAGACCCCAACCAAACCCCAAACTTAATTTGAGCACTGGGCTGGTAAATGCCCCTGTGTTTTGGAGGAGGGCAACACAGCTCTGCAGCCCTCCATCCCTGCTCTGATAACCACTAGTTCCACAGGACAAGGAAAACCAATGAGGAAAAGCTCAGGACAAAGCAGCACTGCACCACTGCAGGCAAAAATGATGTGCAAATCCTCCTTTTGCTGCATTTTTATGTTCCCCACAGCACCCAAACCCAGATGCTGAAGCAAAGCAGCTGCTCAATAGCAATTTTTGAGGAATATATATCACCCAAAGGGATATAATCTGATATCATCCTGCCTCTCTCCCCTTCCCAGGGCAAGCTCACCTCATCAGCACCTCCAGAACGGATGGGGTTTGGGTTTTTATTGCACCTCCAACCCCACAAGCCCCATGAGTTCTGCCTAAAGAAAACCTATTTGTGCAGCAGAGGTGTCCCATTTGGAAAAACCAATATCCACCGGCAGGCTCATAATGCAAATGGAAAATGCAGAGATGTGAAAGGAGGCAAATAGGCCCCAAAATAAAGTCTAAAAACTCCATGAGCACAAGTTGTTCCCCATCCCTGAGGCAGATGTACAGGACTATTTGTGGTCCAAGTCGCCAAGCACACGTGGCAGGGATTTTGGGGCAGCCCCATGAACCTCACCCCAATTTCTCCCTTCCCCCCCCCCCCCCCATTATTTTAGAAATTAGGCCATTGTCTAATTGCTTCACTACTGCAGAAACCTTTTTTTTTGCAGCAAACCTGCCAAAAATCACGAATTCAAGTGCTCCTGAGTATGGGAGAAGCCAGAGCGACTGCTGCTGGCGCCAGGCATTGAAACAGTTGACCCCAATACTTCAATTGCAGTGTTTTCTTGCTAAATGGCCTTTCAGAAGGTATTTATGAGCTTGAGTCCGCCAGGGATGCTCAATGAGAATGAACGGTAAACCAGGTCCCACAGAACTGCCAAATCCAAAGGGACTCGTGCACGGAGGTGCCTTGGAAAGGGTCACCCATCCCCATGAGGACAGTGATGGGCACTGCTGCAAAACCACTTCTCCTCAGAAATAATATAATGAAAGAAATAATATAAATTATAATTATAAGTTAATTAAAGCAGAAGAGATCAAAGACACTTTAGACAGATTAATGATACAGCAAGTGCCAGAAATTTTCTCCAGTTTATGCATCAACTGCATCACCAGTGCCTATTTTCAGGCTCTGGTGCTTTTGTGTGTGCAGGGCAGCTCTTTCATTCCCCCTCCTGGTCCCCCCCTCTTTTCCCTTGCCTCTCTTGATGGATGAAGGATTTGAAGTCCTAACAGCTGCAGGGATTTGTGTGGGGAAGAGAAGCGACATTCAAAGGATTATCAAATGAAAAAATCAACTCCCTTTAAAAAAAGAGAGATATAATAAAAAAGGAGAGGGTTGGAGAAATTGCAGGCACATGTAGGGAGATGCGTGTATATATATATTTAGTTATATATTTAGCTATATATATGTTCGGTTTCATATTTTGTAGCTATTTATTCAAATATATATATAAATATATCTAGAGAGAGAGCAACCTGGTCTAGTGGGAGGTGTCTCTGCCCATGGCAGGGGGTCAGAACTAGATGATCTGAAAGTCCTTTTGAATCCAAATAATTCTATGATTATATATTTATATATCTGTAAATAAAATAGAGAGGAGTCAAGAGGAAAACAACAGAGAGGGCAAGGTCAGGAATAAGCCAGTATGCTACAAACTGGAGGGAAATGGGGTACTTTTAATGATGCTGAGCATGGAGTTTTCCAGCTTTCAGCTCCTCACCCCTTGTTTTCTCTCCCTTGGCTGAAGATGATGGGTTTCTCCTTCTTTTTCTCCCCATGGGATGCTCTTCTCTGTGTTAAGGTGGTGCATATGCTCAGGGGACTATATGGAGAATTGGGGGGTGTCTCAAGATCTCATATTCTCTCTGCATTGCCTCCAAGGACTGTGTTTCCACAGGGAAAAGCAAGCTGAAGTCCAGATAGAAAAAGGAAAACAAACCTTCATAAACACCCCCAAACTGGCAGCCTAAATTCAAATTACATGGAGAAAGAGAAAAATTCAGCCTGGAAAACCAAAGGAGACCTGGAAAAACACTCCAGCACCCCAAAACGCCTCAGAAGGGTGAGAAAGACCAGCAGAAGTCTTCTTTTATATATTCTTACCCTTGTCCCCAAAGGACATCGTTCCATCACGGGATGAGCAAGGGCTGGGGGAAGCTGACTCCTGTAATTGCTGTCTCTAAACATCAACAGGCAAGGGCTTGACCAGGCAGGAGAAACCTGATGTCAGGTTAACCATCTTTCACCTAGGTCATTTAAAAGAAGAAAAAGGCATTTACATGTGATTTTAACTAAAAAACTCATTCAGATGTGTCAGTTAAATTGACTTGCTGGGAATTTCTTCCTGTTCAGTGCGAGCAGATTAAGTCCTAGTGCTCCTCTAAGACCTCCTCAAATCCAGTTACACATTCCAGCTATTTTACACATTCCCCCAGCCTCAAAACACAGCAAATTACATAAACCAGAATTGGTCTTGAACCACTAGCAATCTTACAGATTTCATTCTGTCTCAAGGATGCTGCTAAGAAGGGGGCTGAGCAACAGCCCTGAGGTTTTCAACCACGCTCCTTGAGCAGCGTCATCATAAATCACTGCAAGCCATTCTTTATCCCTCTCCAAATATTGTGAGCAGATTTGATGTCACCTCTGCGCACCCGTCCATCACACCTACATAATCAGGACAGTTGACT
>JAOEHX010019630.1:0-11441 GCA_025448015.1 Bolborhynchus lineola
GGCACATGAAGAACAACAAGGTGCTTGGTGACAGCCAGCATGGCTTCACTGAGGGGAAATCCTGCCTGACCAATCTGTTGGCCTTCTAGGATGGGGCTATGGAATTGATGGACAAGGGTAGAGCAGTTGATGCCATCTACCTGGGCTTGTGCAAAGCGTTTGACACATGACATCCTTGTCTCTAAATTGGAGAGACATAAATTTGACAGGTGGAATACTCAGTGGATAAAGAACTGTCTGGGTGGCTGCACGCAAAGAGTTGTGGTCATTGGCTCAATGTCCAGCTGGAGGCCAGTAACGAATGGTGTCCCTCAGGGATCGGTGGTGGGACCGGTCTTGTTCAACATCTTTCTTGGTGAAATGGACAATGGGATTGAGTGTGCCCTTAGCAAGTTTGCTGATGACACCAGGCTGGGTGGTTCAGTTTACATGCTGGAGGGAAGGAATGCCATCCAGAGGGACCTTGACATGCTTGTGAGGTGGGTAGATGCCATCCCGATGAAGTTTAACCATGCCAAGTGTAAGGTCCTGTATCTGGGTCGGAGCAATCCGAGGCACAGCTACAGGCTGGGCAGAGAAGAGATTGAGAGCAGCCCTGCGGAGAAGGACTTGGGGGTGTTGATCGATGGAAAAATGAACAGGAGCCTGCTGCAGTGTGCACTTGCAGCCCAGAAAGCCAACCGTATCCTGGGCAGCATCAAAAGAACATGACCAGCAGGTGGAGGGAGGTGATCCTGCACCTCTACTCTGCTCTTGTGAGACCTCACTTGGAGTATTGTGTGCAGCTCTGGTGTCCTCAACATAAAAAGGACATGGATGTTTTGGAACACCCACGAGGATGATCATAGGACTGGAGCACCTCTCATATGAAGATAGGTTGAGAAAGTTGTGGCTGTTCAGCCTGGAGAAGAGAAGGCTGCTTGGAGACCTCATAGCAGCCTTCCAATATCCGTAGGGGCCCTATAGGGATGCTGGGGATGGACTCTTCATTAAGGACTGTAGTGAGAGGACAAGAAGTAACGGGTTTAAACTTAAATAGGGAAAGTTTAGTTTGGATATGAGGAAGAAATACTTTACTGTGCAGGTGGTGAGTCAGTGGAATGGGTTGCCCATGTAAGTTGTGAATGCTCCATCTCTGCGGTGTTCAAGGCCAGGTTGGACGTAGCATTGGGTGGCATGGTTTAGTGTGAGTCAGGGAGGTTGGGACTAGATGATCCTAAGGTCCTTTCTTACCCTAATTAATCTATGATTCTATGATCTTTATGTGAAAGGCTATGCAGGGCAAATTATTCCTTGGAAGTCAGACTCCACAGTGATACATTTGGCTGTTATAGTAATAGATTTATATGAAAGAGGTGGTAAATGTGAAGAATACCTGAATTTTTCCCTCTGCTGAAAACAAAAGCAGCTAGATTAAAAGTATAAGCTAGATGAGCAGCTTTTACAAAGCCAAAATTAGGTGACAGGATTGCCACAACAGTTGTGAAATATTCCTGACTGCATACACAGGGCCTACATTTCTGAAATGAAACTCATGAAAACATGAAAACAGGCTTAGAGCTGGTCTTGTTCAGTCTGGAGAAGGCTCCAGGGAGACCTTAGAGCAGTCTTCCAATACCTGAATGAGGCTGACAAGAATGCTGGAGAGGGGCGTTTTACCAGGGAATGTAGAAATAGAACAAGGGGAAATGTCTTTAAACTGAAAGAGGGCAATTTAGATTACACATTAAGAAGAAATTCCTAGAAGAAAAGTGTTGAGACTCTGGAACAGATTGCCCCAAGAAGCTGCGGATGCCCCATCCCTGGAAGTGTCAAAGACCAGATTGAATGGGCTTTGAGCAAAGTGGTCTAGTGGGAGGTGTTGAGCCCCCGGGGGACTGGAACTAAATGATCTTTAAGGTCCTTACCAACCCAAACCATTCTATGATTCTATAAAGTTCTGCCTTTATGCCTATTGGCCAACAATAACACTTCTCCACTGAAATGTTATGGCACTTTGTTCACACTGTTATCTGCTCTCAGTGTATGTGCTCATACTGTTATTTGCCACACCTCAGGCAAGCATTATTCCAAACTGGCTTCTGTATAAAAATATTAGAGAGTTGCTTTTCTCCCTAACTGAAGTGATGAAGAAACTGTATGAGAACCTAAAGGCTTTTTAAAAGGTAATATATGCATAAATGCAAAGTATATTCTATGATCTTTTCTGTGATCTATGATCTTTTGTATATGTGAAAAAATCTGTGGCATGATTATTCAGTAGTTTATAAAGATATATTTATTTACTATTAATGGTGTTTAAATGTATTTCTGTAAAGTAATATAATTATAGTACTAGTACTACAAGAATAACATACTTAAGTTTCAGAAGCACAAACGTTTTTCTTAAAATTATTTCCTACACTTCAGTGCATCTCTGTTTACCATTAACCTCAGAACACTTTCTAAATATCTTAATTCATTTGACTTGTTTTTCCATATTTTATGTATTTCTAATATTTTGGTAACAAAAATGATGATTTGGTCTAGATATTTTTAATTTGCACTTTGACACTGAATTAAGATTACACAGTACGTTGTTGTTGAGAAATTTTAAAATAAGGATAAAAAGCATAATACATTGTGAAATGTATCCAATAGTACAACTGTCTGATTTTTTTGATGACAAATTTTTACATATGTTTGGATTGTACTTTGTCATCTTGCTTATTTCTGTCAAGTCAGCCATATTATAAAAGGTCCATTAGTTTTGGTACAAATTTAATTTAAAAAATAATATTGGGTGAAGAATTTCTTTTTCTTTTGATCAATGAGCTTATTTAAAAAGGATAAGAATGCAAAGGATTATGACAAGTAGCCTTGCTACAATTGCAAATCTGTATGTCCTCCACAGTTCAAATTCTTGGTTTATTTCTTGATCCTTTGTTACCTAATGGCAGATGTTTCCAGGAGCTGTAATAGATGAAGATTGATTTTAGTTATTTTTTACTTTGAAACAGGGATGTGAGATTTGCCCTTTGTTAGTAAAATAACAATTTGAAAGTGAAGTGTGGAAATGGTATAGCAAAGATTTAGTACTCATTAAGCCATATGAACAGCAAAGCCAAAACAGGCAATAGGGCGCATTTTATACTTTAGTTTCACTACATGTAAACCATGTTTCTTCATATTTATTTATAATGATACATTGTAACATGTAACTGTCTGGCATTTGAGATCTATCTTTGCCTGATAATTTTGTGGTGTCTATGTCTCTGGATGGTATACTGAATTATAGGAGATCTGAAGTATGGAAATTTAACAACTCTCTAATTAAAGCTGCAGCATTTGTGCAACAGATGAAGACTATTTCAGAATAAATTAATATCAATAAAACCCAAGAAACTAGCCTGAGTGTTTGGAGGGAAGCTGCGAAAGCAGTCATGAGGGGTAGAATAACTTGCTAAGCTGCAGCAGCAGCACAAAAAGTATATCTTAAATATCAGTGTAAATTAGAAAAGGAAGTTAATGAGATGAAAAAAGCAACATTAAAAGCAGCTACCCCAGGACCCTCCAACTTTTGATTGGGGAAGGGAGGGAAGCTAAATGCTTTGTAGTGAATAACACAGATAATGTGTTAAAGCTTAATGAACAAATGTACTATGAAAAGGGGAATAAAGCCAACAAATTATTTGCATATGATTCGAATAGGAAGAGAAAAGAATTTTTTTTTTCAATTTGAGAAACAAGATATTGCAACAGATCATAATCCAACAACTGCAATGAGATTTCTTGCATGTTCTTTATAAAAGAGATTTATCCTAGCTAAATATGGGTCACAAGGAGATAGTCTCCTTCTTATCCAAATTCAATTGCCAGGGATTAAGGAAAAAAATATGATGAAGTTGGTTCTTCTGGGATCAGAAGTTAACAGCAAGCCATTGAAGATTCTTTCCACACAAAAACAACAGACCAGATGGGATAACTGTTATTAAAAAAAGTTGTATTTGCTTCTGTTTGCATGACTTAGAGAGCCTTTATTTATTGACTTCATTCTCTCTTACATAAATGGAAGCAATAAAACCTGCAGTGGGAAAATATTCTGTGTGATAGATCATATATGTTGAATATTGACTTTGGCACAAGAAAACTTTAACATATTAAAATTATAGCTTTTTTCCCTGTTATGTAGTTTATCGTTCAGGGAAAGATAAGTATTTTCCTCAACACAGATATTGGGACTTCGAGCTGTTACATTTACTGTTATAGCAACTTAATTAAAAAAAGATGTGCACTTTAGTAAACTGCAATGTGTTTTGTAGCATCCTTTATTCAATACAGTAGTTGAACTATATTGTTGTTTGTGCAGAATGAGGAAACAGAAAAAAGCATCAAGAAAGACATAGGAAAAAAGAGACAAAATGGTACACATTATGAATGATGCAGTTATGAATACAAGAAGAACCAAATTAAGAGGTTAGATCAAAGTATGTGTTAAGAAAAAAAGATCTATACTGTGATTCTCACAGAGTGAACTTTTTCACAGAAGCCCTCAAATGTTTTGAGAGACTTCCAACACTTCAAGATCTGTTGTTCCTATGGGACTGGCTCCAAAGTTGAGTATAAAGTTACACTTCTAGAACTTGTCATTGTAGTTTTAAATCATTTCCTTGTTAATTGTTTGAAAACCTGCACTTGGTTTATGTTCTTGTAGGAAGTGTTTTGTAAGCACAGAAGCATTGCTGGAAAAACTTATTTGAAGATGTGTTTTACTTTCATGAGTCCTTGAAAGACTATATCTGAGAATACAAACTTTAGGCAGAGCAGATTTAAGACTCTACAAGAGTTACCTGCCTCTGTAGATAATGCGTATTATTGAGGTGATGTGCAGGAGCTGCACACACAAAGTGAGTGGTTCATAAGAGACTGCTGAATGAAACTTGGCAGTTGGATTCACTTTAGTTGTCACTGATCCAGCTCCTGCAGATTCAATTAGGGGTTTGGGTTCAATTAACCAGAACTTTCATGTGAATTTTCCATGTTCTCAGAGCAGAACCTTATTGCCTTCATAAGTAATTCTTCACAGGCATGCAAAAGTCATGTCTGGCAGCAAAACTAAATAATTTGACAGGGCAAAGATGACCTCAGTTATTTCACAGGGGAAATCAGAAGTGTAGTTGAGAGAGTTCATGGCCCACACATGATGTGTATAAGCTTATCTGAGCTCCATGTTGGCATACAGGATATCTGGCATCCAAGGTCAGATGCAAATAGCACAGCAACATCACTTACCTAATTGTTTTTGGGTCATACTGAGCCAAGTATCCATCTGGAGAGAGGGAGGCAGACAAAGGGCTTGTTTAACCATGCAGCTAAGTGCTACTAACACAGGCAAAACCGGTACTAAAATACAGATGGCAGCAACCTTATTAGCCACTGAAATTGCTTTAGAGTAAACCTTATTGATTATTAACATTCACAAGAGTCAATGCCCTTTGTTCCATAGATTAGACCTCAGGGAAAGGAGTACTAAATTATAATTATTGGCCTTGACACATCCAGAAAACAGTATCTTGTCTTTCCCAACTGAAAAACTTCATAGCAACAGTGATGGAAACGTAAATCACTAGGACCAGTTCTCATTCTCTGCTTCCCTGCTGACCTATTTCTCACAGAAACTGCACCAGTGAGAGACTTTAGGTGGATGAGTGAGTTAGAGTACATCATACTTGCTACAAGGGGGGATACTTTTGTGAGCATCTAACCTAAAACTGAAAGTAAGGGAAAACACAGTGTTCAAGCTATTCCAGCCTTTAATTATAATCAGAATTCATATCTCCCAAAGGATGTGAACATAATATAAATTTATTCTCTTTTAAAAATTTACTAAAACCGCTACGTCTGAGATGTTATTACATTCTGTTGTTAAGGCTGAGCTAACTTTTCTGCTTAAAGAAGTGACTTAGATATTTTACCATGTATGAAGATTGCACTGTGATTTTTCTTTTTACGGCTGGATATCAAAATTTGACTTTCTATTTAACTGGACAACAATTTCTGAAAAGCATTAAGAATGAAAACTGAAGGTTATGGGTATTTTAAAGAACAACCCTATCCTATACATATGTACATATAAGTATCCCTTGGATTTAGCAAAAGTGAAAAAACAGATACTAACAGGCATAAATGCCAGTCAAAGCACATAACCATGCATTGTATTGCTAGAGATTGTCCTATGCACTTTAGTGCAACTTCGGTTTCCCAGAGACACTCCAGTAGGTTGCCCAAAGAAGTGATAAATGTTCCATCCCTTGCAGTATTCAAGGACAGGCTGGACAGAGCCTTGGGCAATATGGTCTAGTGTGAGGCATCCCTGCCTATGGCACGGGGTTGTAATTAGATGACCTTAAGGTCCTTTCAAACCCTAACCATTCTATGATTCTGTGATTCCATGAATAGCATTTATATTAAACTATCTATTAAGCAGGTGAAATAATGCCCTAAAAATCTTACTCGCCTCTTTGTAAGGAGATGAGTTACGGCAATTATTTAAAAATGCCAAATGAAGATACAAGCAAACTTTTGCACTCCTGCATGAAGAGAAGCATTCTCCTTCTACAACATCTTCTTAATAGTCAAAACAAGGAATGATACTGAAACAGGGAAACAAAAATATTCACTACTGCATACTACTTTTCCAATAAATTTTGGCATATCCATACAGCAAAACTGAGCAAAGCAGAGGTGAAATATATACTTTAATAAATAGCTGAAGATGAAGAATATTCTAATACTAAAATTTCAATTCCCTTATTATTACTCTGGCTTTCTGAAGTCAGAGAATGGAAAAGATATGGGGTGGAAACAGGATAGACTACAGACAAACAGACTACACACATAGACTATCCACAAGTAGTTTTGTGCCTGTGGTTGCCAATATTCCTCTTCAGGGCGCATATGAGAGGAAGGGAAAAGATTATCTTGACTGAAGTAAGATGGCGCAGACCCTAGAAGAAAAATAGTTGTTCACAGGTAATTACCACTTAACTGTTGTCATAGTATCTCCCAATGTTACAAATAAATTCTAGTAGATATTTAGAACTTTTGGATTTTGTACGATCCCTTTGAGTTATGAGAGAAGGCAGAATATATTTTTTCTGAAGTCAAGGGGAATTTTGCTGTTCATTTCTGTGGTTTAAGCCCAGCCATAAATCAGCCACACAGTTTGTTAGCTCCCCCCACCCCCCAACACACACACTTCTCCCCCCTCTCCTGGAAGGATGGGGAGGAGAATTGAAAGAATATGACTCCCACGGGTTCAGATAAGAACAGTCCAGTAACTAAGGTATAACACAAACCACTACTGCTACCATCAATAATAATATGGTAAGGGAGATAACAAGGGAAGAAAATACAACCGCTTACCACCCACTAACTGATACCCAGCCCGACTGAGTAGTGAACTCACTTTTCTGGGTCCCTGCCCCCAGTTTTTACATCCTGGGCATGGGATGCTGTGGCATGGAATATCTCTTTGGCTAGTTTGGGTCAGGTGTCCTGACTCTGCTTCCTCCCAGCTTCCCCTTCTCCCTGGCAGAGCATGAGACTCAGAAAGTCCTTGGTCAGACTAAGTATTTGAGCAGCAACTAAAAACATCGGTGTTGTCAGCGCTGTTTCCAGGCCAAAACTCAAAAACAGAGGAATGTGCCAGCTACTAAGAAGGAGCAAAAATGACTGCTACTGCTGAACCCAGAACAATTTCATAAAAGCAAGGGTTTGATCCAAACTGCAAATGTTCACTAAAACAGAACAAGGTTGTCTGCCAGTAGAATCCATCCAGTGCCATGAGGATTTTAATAACTAGCTAATATTTTTGACTGAATGAGGGATTTATTCAGTGTGGAATTTCCTGACCTGTCACATTCATTGTTGTGATGAGAATTATGGTGCTTACCATCAGTCATCTTGCATACTTCACCTGACAAAGTCTGACAGGATACTTTACAACAGTGAGAAACCAGGCTGGGAAATTTTCAGTAATCTGTTCCCTGAAGAGGAAAAAAGCTTTTAACAGGACATTTTATATATTTATTTTTTGGGGGTGGTCTGTTTATTTAGTTTTAGATTTTGCTTTAGAGGGAAGAATACCAGCTGGCTGAGCCCTAAAAAGCATACTGTGTAGTTCATTACTCTAGCAGGGGCTCCATGAGGTACCATACCTCCTTGGAGTAAAATACATACATCTCCCAGTGTTCTCTGAGACAGAGGAAGTATCTATCTGCAGTACTTCTGCCTGGAAGTCTTCAGCATAGCCTCCTGCCTACAGGGAAGAGCTATGCTAAGCCAGGGCAAAGAGGTGGAATTAAGTGCTGTGATACTGATGTATACCTTTAAAAGACAAGCCATTGGACTGATTGCTAAGGGGGGAAAAAAGCAACAACAAATCAGGAAAAAAAAATATTGCTAGTAAACATTGAAAGAAAAAATGATCATAAAATGGATCATAAAATACAACACAAAAAGTAGATTTGTGCTTCAAATATGCATTAAAATTAGTGTGAGGTGAATATTCTTCTTAATTCACAGGCGTTTTCTTACATTTTTAAGCTGGTATAACTCTGTCAAGTTCAGCTGTTCATAAATTTAAGAGTTACTGGCCTTCAGTTTTGTTGCTATCATTGAAAGGTCTGACTCATCCTTCTGTTTTTATGACTGTAAATGTTGTGCATTTTCCTTGGCATAAAAGAAGAACAGTATGTCTTAAATCAGGTTCCACCCTATTTTCAGTATGATGAAAATGCTAGAAAATTAACTTTTGTTCAGTTCAACTCTAATGTGTTCTCTTTCCCTACACAGACCTAAGAAACTTCAGTTTCTGCAGGTATAGCTTGCTCTGGACTAGGTGTGATGTTAACAAAGAGTTCAAAAATCAGTTCTGGTTAGTAATTAAAAAGTTAAAAATTAAAAAAAAAAAAAAAAGAGAAGAAGATATAAAAATGCATGCAGAGCAACAGTGATATGCCATGGAAACCATTCTGCTGTAAAGGAGTTAATTTAAAAGTTCAAGACAGTTGTAATTCTTTCTGTCTGCCGATCTCTTTATTCTTGTCAGTCCACTCTTGCATGGTAAGAACTTCTTCCCACAACCCATGCAGTGTGACACATTCTCCTTGATGCTTAGTAAGTGCTTTTAATCTACATTGTAAGATGTGTGTGGTGCTATGAAAAATCATGTAATTATTTTACATTGAAATTCCCTCTATATTAGAGATAAGTCAACAGTAAGATATAACAGTTTAAATGCAATTAGGAGTAAAATTATGAATGTGCATAGTCATCTATTTCCTCTAAGCTATCAATTTAATCTATTTTTAATTCTTCTCTTAATATGTTAAAGATGCGAGTAATCTCCCTACTGCCCTGAGTTACACTACTACATGTGTTTTTCCCATAAGAAATCCAATGTCAGTAAAAAATACTTGTGCAAGTAAGGTTCAAGATCTTCTCTGAAAAAAAAAAAAAAAATATTGATTTCTTATATGTGTGAAAGTGGTATAATATAAAGTTTATGGTATTTATAGAAAACAATAGATTTTGAAAATATAAAAGTGAAAAAAACAGAAGCACTAAAAATTCAGAAAAAAATTACCATCTTCAATAGAACTATTTTAGATATATATGACTATGACTGTTTTTAGAATTTATCCTAATCTTCTTTAAAAGCTAATTTATATAATTGTAGTCTGCTACTCTTTCATGTTAGGGTTGTTTTTTTTTTTCTTAATTTCTCATATCAGAATCCATGTTCTTATTTTAGAGAAACTGAGTTTGTAAGTAATATTTTAAAGGTAGGTCATATTTTAAAGGTAAGAAGATGCCTAAAATATTATAGAAGTCCCAATAGTGTTTTCAGAAGACCTTAATCTCCCCTGAAATTATTCAGCATTGAAAATGAGTCTGGAAGCCAGACTACACTTGTGTGCCATGAGATTATAATGACGTTTATTTTCCCTCTCTCTAACCCAATGAATTTTTAATCAGTTATATGAAAAGTAGAGCAGTTGCAAAAGGAAATATTTGGAAAGATTTGTACTCTGTTTTATTTGTGTGCTGCCCAAAATATAAGGTAAAAGTATCAAATTTGTAAAAAAAAACTTGTAGAAGAAAGCAGTAAAATCACAGGGCAAGAAGGACAATGGATTAGAAGGAACCTGACTGTTCAGACTTGAAGAGAGATGTCTTTCTGGTAAAGGAAAATGACACTAACAGTCCTAACTGTTTATGAGTTTTGAAAAAGATAAAAGAGATGTAAGTTATTGTGGAAAAGACAAGACCCATCAAAAAGAAAAAAAAAAAAAAAAGTGCAATTTTTCTAAAAATGGAAAATGTTTTGAACTTTACATTTTTGTTTCACAGAGGCACCTACCTATAAATGTGTGATGCAGGCACTCCAGCTTTAGGAGAGAAACAATTCATTGAATATTTCCTATATTATCCTCTGATTTGGCTATTATCCATTCCATACTTGAATCCCATTTCTCTTCTGTTTAGTATCTTCAAGTGCAAATTCATGCACTCATCTTGGTGTTCTGAACTTCACTACCACAATAAAGCCCACACTTTTTTGATGATGAGCAGTTCCATGTCATCAAAAGTAATCGTCACTGGAATAGGAATAAAACCATGAATTTACAATTAAACCTGAAACTATATCACCATTAGGAATCTTATTTGTAGTTAATTTACCTAAATTTTAGTGAGACCACTTAAATCACTTAAATTTTAATAGCAATTAGGCGAACAAAATATATAACCTGTGACCAATATGTGACCAATACAGGATTGCCAATAACAACTGCAAGCCTGTAAGTAGTTGCTTCAATTCATGTCATCACAAATCTGCTGCCCAGACACAAAATTGAAAATGTTTTATGACTGTGGGATATAATGTTCCTGGACAATATGGTTCTCTATTACATGTACAGTGAAGCTGTTTCTTTGAGGTTTAATAAAATTGACTGAACATGTGCTGTTCACTGGAAAGTTGCTCAGTATGTCATTCTGCCACTTTGCAGTATTTCTGAACATCCAAGAAACAGCGCAATAGGTAATAGGTCAGTGCAGCAGGGCAGTGGATTATCAAGAAAAGCAGCACCTTTAAAAACGTGTTGCATTGGCAGGTGAGTCAGTGCATTAATTCAAAATTGTCTATAATATATTGGTTCTGAGAAATTATGGTCTTTCAAAAACGATCCGCTTTCATAGCGTTATGCATGTTTTATTTGTAGGAAACCTTGTCATTGGTCAGAGCAGGACAAAGGAAATAGAAGACACTCTTGAAATACAAAACTCACCAGTTCATAGCAGTACAGAAACTTCTCTCTACTCATATGCAGGGAACACTGGGTTAAAAAATGTGTTTATAGTAAAGTAATCACTGACATAATGCCTACAGAATACCT
>JAOEHX010019633.1:0-12971 GCA_025448015.1 Bolborhynchus lineola
CCCAGGGAAGTTGTGAATGCTCCATCGCTGGCAGTGTTCAAGGCCAGGTTGGACAGAGCCTTGGGTGATATGGTTTATTGTGAGGTGTCCCTGCCCATGGCGGGGGGGGTTGGAACTGGATGATCATAAGGTCCTTTCCAACTCTAACTATTCTATGGTTCTATGATTCTATGAAAATGCAGCAACTGACAGTCTGCGTATTCTCAGCTATGCAAGCATAAATAAAATAAGTTAGCATGTAACTCTCTTAAAATAGAAATAAAACTGTTGTGACAAACAGCTGTACAGTATTTCCAAAGTAAAATAACTATTTATTAGTGACTTACGCAACGTCTCCCCCTCACCATTATAGTGATAAATGTTAGATGGCTACGAGGCAGTTTTTTTCTAACCCTCCCTGGAAAAAAATATTCTGTGTCTTCTTTTCTTAACTTTACTCTGAGGAACCTAATAAGATTTAATAAGAATAGTTGTTATTTAATCATAACATAATAATAATAATAATAAATATTTACTAATAATTGTGAAGTGATGCCTTCTTTTCAATGCTTTTGTTCTAAATTGTTGTGTTGCTTTAAATACTAAACTTATTGAGATACTTATATGCATTTTTAATGCGGGTGAGGGACTTTAAATTTGGTAGTAAAATGGTTTCTGTAACAGGTAGGAGCCTTTTTTAATCTCCCTGATGAAGTGCCACAATGATAAACCCTTTATGAGAACCACTTTTTGCACATGCTCAGCAGTGCCTCACCACAGTTTGACAGCTATAGTCTCTTAGGAGTTTTTGTGCACTGAGGTGCTGAGCTGGACAGTCCCTGCCACTGCCACTCCAGGTTGGAGAGCACTGCAGGAGCAGGCATGAGAGCTGAAAGTCAGAAGACTCTTCTCTATGGTCTTGGTATTCTTTTACTGCCAAGTAAGTACTAGAGAAAGAACCTGAGTGAAATACAAAAAGAAAGGAAAATCCATTGGTCTGAAATGCCAAAAAGTAGTAAAAGCTTGGACTGGAGGAGTTTGGGTAGACCTTGGAGACTTTTGGTTGTTGTTGTTGACAAATTGAGAAAAGGAAATCATTTTCAGGAAAGGAAGATTTGGGACAAAGATAGCTAGGGGATGGGAAGGCTGAAACACAACGGGAAGTTGAAGGGGAATCATGAGGCTAACTAAATGAAGAAACTGCGGCAAGAAGTCTTGAGTTGGGGGTATAAAAGATTGGGACAGGGGAACTAGCAAGGAGGACAGTGAAGCAGGCAAAAAGCTGGTGGAAATTGATAGTGGAACTGGGAGAAGAAACTGTCGTGTGTGTATTTGACAAGAATTAAACAGAACAGGGAATGTGGAGCAAGGGCAGCCTGGGAATGGCTAAGCTTGCTGACCAGAGCAGGAAACTGGTTGCGAGCCGCAGCCAAAAACTTAGAATGGGAAGTGGGGGGCTGGAGCTGCAAGAAGAATCCTGTAACTGAAGACATCTATTATTTTGGCAAGAAGTCAATGACAGAGAGACTATACTAAGATTATGACAAAAAAGAAGAGGACCAGCAAGACAGATTTGAATGGATGGGGAGATAAACATCTAGCTGTGGTGAATAAAGTCCTGTGCCTACTAGATCACACCCTAGCAGCCCTTAGACCTGAATCTAAGTTTCTTCACTGTTAACATTCTTCTGCTGACAGCCAGTACTTGTGAAACTTACTACCATCTGGGTATCTCAGTATGTGTTCTTAAGTGGATTTAAGACCACACTGCCACTGAACAGGATGAACATGCATTCCCTCCTGCCTCGGCTACCCTTTTCTTCTTTAGCACTAAGAAGTATGGACCCACAGTAAGAACTGATGCAGCTCACAGACCTAATCAGACACTAGATACTATTTTGCAGAGATAGCTTTCAGTAAGATCATCGAGCTGGTCTGATTTACTGTGTTTCTACCTGATTACTCCTATCAACAAAAGCTAAAATGGTGGAAGCTGCAGAAGAGACATATGGGAATGCAGGAAACACCTCCACTCCCCAAAATTTTTTTGACTACCTGGTCATCTTAAAACAATCCTGAAATGATGCCCTCTTTCCCTTCTATTGGTAGACCATATGGAGGTGGATAGCTTACTAACACTTAGTTACTAACTGAAATGGTAAGAACCTCTTTTCTGTAACTATAAAATTTAACTTGGTAATGAACAGTAATGCTACAATCTGCATGATGCCACACAAGGAAGTTTTGGAGTTTTCTATGCTCCTTTATTTCTCTAGAAAAAAATAAAAAGAGAAAGCCGCATCAACACATTATGAAACTTGTAAAACAAACTTTCTGAGCTAAAGATTTAAAGTTGTCCTTTAGAAAAACAAAAAGTATGCAATTGTATAACTAAAGGCAGTATCATAATGTCTAAAAAATAGAGTTCCATTAAGGCAACTTAGAGGTTTTGAATTCACAACTTTCATAATGTTCTTTAATGTTTTCTGTGCATGTGCAGTAGTACACAAGCTGTTTTGAATCTCTGCTTTAAGTATTTTAGAAAGGCTGAAGAAAGAGGAGAGAGAGGCATGTGTGTTTTATATGTATAAGCAGGCTAACTAAAGGCACCATAGCTGAAAGAGAGTGAAATGAAAGCCACTTACATCATACTGTTTTCCTGCAATAAAACTCTATAAACACACCAAGGATTCTTGAATATTCCCTTGTGGTTGCTTGTTGGCACCTGCAAAGCAAAAAGAACTCTTTGTATTGGATTAATTATAATGTCTCTGTACCACCATGGTAGAGCAATAGCACTTTCTTTTTCACTCTGAGTCAGAAAAGTCAGTACTAGCCAGCTTATTTAAATAACTATATACCTGAAATTCCATATACAAAGTTCATGTTGCTGTGCTCATAATTTGTTTGAATTGTATAAATGTGAATGAATTTTTAATAGTTGTCAAGGGAGAATGTGTAAGCCTTATGAAAGATGACCCCCAAGTTTACAGAATCACTCTGCCTTTATAGGAAGTGGACTTTGGTTTGGTAATTAAATTCAAAATCAACAAAGTCAGAGAGGAAACATTTCCTTTGTACAGGTGTATCTACCTGGAGATTATGTACCTGCATAAAGTGAGTTTGAATACAGTCAACTGGCAGCTGTATTTACAGAGCAGACTTCTAAGAATTATCTGTCTGGTTGCATTGGTAGACCAGATCTGATGTCACCAAGGGGACTGATAGGTGATGGCAGTACTGTCATATTGGTCACAGCCTGGCTTATAGCAGAATACTCAACTAGCTAGTTGCACAGGTAAGTTGGTCTCAACATAAGTGATTTTCTTTAGACTGGAACAGACAACAAGAGGCTCTCCCTTTGCTACTCTTGATATCACAGAAGCCAAGCAGATTGACAAGTTGAATGACTTCTATTTGCACTTGTGAGGTTGATCATATGTGTGATGGGATGTTTTTGAGCGGGTTTGGCAACTTATTTTCCCCACTTTTCTTCATATAAAAGGTAGTTGCATTCATGTTCTCAAAGGGTATTGCAGATGGAAAAAAGTAATTTGTAGTGATGACTAAGAAGGTTTAGTTTCGATTTCCAGAGCTAAAAATTAACTGGATGAACTGGAAGTGGGAGGCTTTAGGCCTTAGTGATATTTTGCTTTTAAGACAGAGCAATGGGATAGATTCACTTCAGCCTTTGTTGCTAGCACTGGCGTCTAGAAGAAGAGGCATATCTTAGAACTTAGTCAAGATCGTGGGTTAGCATCCCTTTCCATCAGAACCTTGTGCTAGTGTGTTAGTTGGGGAAGATGCTCATTTTGTTGTTGTTTTGCAACTGCCACCTGTGATATATATGATTTACGTGACACAGACTTAATATGCTTATTTTGTGGCAGACTACACATTGGAGGATCTGTGCAACTGAATCTGTATTGACCAAAAGAACACATTCATTATTATAGAAGCTTACAACAAAAACACAGCCAAAACAACTTTGTGGAACGCATAAAGCGCTTGAGCAAGAGGGCTTATCAGTGGATAAGAGGGAAAATACCCAATCTGCACAGATTGTCAGCCTTACTGGAGGCCCTCTGAAATGACAGTGGAAATACCTGTGAATATTAGTACATTTTAGAAGATGGTTCCACCACTAGAGTATTTGCTCCAAGTGAGTAAATGCCCATTTAACTGGGAAAAAAACCCCTTGATTTTCACACATTTGAAAGGCTTGTTTAGCTGTAACTTGAGACTGGATTTTGTGGGTACTACAATATCACAAAGTGCGATAGCAAAGACTCCAGGGAAAGTATCACAAAAAAATGTGCTTGGCTTATTCTGCCACATGTCATTATTTTCCATGAATGCATTGCATTAGCTGGTAAAATAGTCTGAATGTGTCACCAAACATGTCAGGCTCACCTGCACTCGGAGATTACATCTGAAGATAAAAATAAGATCATCAGAAAATATCTGAAGATCAAATTTGACATTATTCACACTTTGAAAACCATAAACGCCAAGGCTATTTGGCGTAAGTATATAGCAACTTGGTAGTATGACAGTGATGGCAATCTCTTCTACATATTTCTCAAGTCACTCTAGACATAGCAAAAGTATGAAAAATCCAGTGTGAAAGGAGTCTTAGTAACAAATGATCTCTACTGAGCTGTATTTGAAAGGGGGTTTTTAACAATTAATTTTCTGGTTAGGTTTGTAAAATAGCATGAAATATGTTCTCTCACCCCCTTGCAGTTATAAATTAAACTGAATTAAAATATGCTGTCTGAGCAAAATCTTATGAAGTGGTAGCAGTGTAAGCTTCCACAGATTGTTAATGACTCCTGAAGTGTAACTGAGTTGCTCTAGAATTTAATGGACTATGTTTCTGAGATCAGAACTATCACCTATTTAAGATGCCACAGGCTAAAGTGAAGAGGAAGAAAGTGTCTGAAAATTTTATCCCTCAAATCACAGCTGGAAAAATTAACTTTTTTTTTCTGTGAGTGGTGGTGTTGTTATTGCTGCTGTTGTTATTTTCATTGTTATTATTTCTTGTTGGATTGAAAAGATTTCATTAAATTTAATAGAGACTAACTGCCAGTTGCAAAGTAGGAAACAGAAGTAGAGCCTTAGGGAGCTAGTGAGGTTCTCAAAACTTAGAAGTGACTGAAAACTATACACAATGAAATCTGACTGGGTATGTTCAGCTATGAATCTAAGTCAAAGCCAACCAATCTTAGTCATTTTTATATCTCTAATAACTACTGTCACTAATTGAAAAACATTAGGAATCCATTTACTTGATGCTGCTGCTTCAGGAGAAAAGAGATGAGAAAAAATTTAAACAAAGCCAACATGAATCTCGATGACAGGATTTGTTTCACAAACGGCAGGAACTCAGGATTGGTACCAAAGAAGACAAGGTAATAATAAAAAAAAAAGAATAAACACCCCAAGAAATGACAAGAGTTGTCATCAAGCACAGGTACTGAGCTTTCGGATTGTGGATGTTAGTTGACTACTCAGGAATAAATTATGTTATTACTTGATTACCAGTAAGCAATAATACAAAAATGTAAATTCATTAGCAACCTTTACCTTAGTGGACACTAACAGCCAGAACTTAAAATTCCCCAGAGAGACAGAATTTTCTCCCTCTTTTCAGGCATGTGCTTGTTTTCTGGAATAATGGCCATGTGGGGACTTTTTATTTTGTTTTTCCTTCCCCAAAAACATTTATGATTCCCTAACAAGATTTAAATAGAAATTGCATTACTTGAGCAAGCCTGAATCAGCAGGGCATTAGTTTTCATGTTGAAGACTATAGTGAATGGGAAAATCCGTGTATGTGCATAGGTGTCTTGCTTTAAGGTTTATGTTCCACTTACAACAAAAATTGTTTCCTTTATATCCTAAAATACGAAACAAATTCTTAGGTTGGGCAAGTCTTCAAAACCCAAGGATCCTAACAGCTATGCAAATACTGGTTTAAATATTTTTCAATGTGTCAGGAATAGCACAGAGGCTGATTATTCATCTTCACCTTCATAAATTTCCTCCATCCCTTGAGATTCCAAATCAGCTGACAGGTTTGAAAATTCTCCTCAACCAGTTGGACAGAAAATAAACCTACTCCTACCTTGTTCGCGGCTACATTTCCATCATCTGGATTGTAGTTGTGTTTCATGTTACTGAGAAAGTACATGATGAAAGCTAGGAAAGACTCTTGTGGAACAGAATAAATAAGGTGGAAAGCAAACTGAAAATATATACACGTATCTTCAATTAACTATTGCATATCTGAAGGGGGCTTATAAGGATGCTGGGAAGGGACTCTTCAGTAGGGACTGTAGTGATAGGACAAGGGGTAATGGGTTCAAACTTAAACAGGGGAAGATTAGATTGGATTTAAGGAGGAAGTTCTTTACTGTAAGGGTGGAGAGGCACTGGAATTGGTTGCCCAAGGAAGCTGTGAATGCTCCATCCCTGGCTGTGTACAAGGCCAGTTTGGACAAAGCCTTGGTGACATGGTTTATTGTGAGGTGTCCCTGCCCATGGCAGGGGGTTGGAACTAGATGATCTTACGGTCCTTTCCAACCCTAACTATTCTATGATTCTATGATTGTTTCATCTCTGTTGAGAACATTCTTCCAACCATTCTCCTCTTCAACTTTCTGTAAGTAAACTGGTATTATATATTCTTATATGACATTTTCATGATAACACCAAACATGTATTTTAACTGACCTTAGAATATCAGATAAATATGAAAGTATTGTAACCAGTTCTCTTTCATTTATGTGCCTCTGTTTATTTTTGCCAGATATTGTTTTCTTCTTACACAATGCAATAGGAATGTAACTGTGGCAAATGTGGGTGTGCCTTTGAGTAATTTCTTTTATGCTATATTTGGATCTGGCCTTAATATAAAGTTTCTGTGCTGTAGATGAGGCACTGGACATGTGATTTTCAGGTCTTTGAAGTGCATCTTCACTTCCAGCCAGGTGACAGACACATGCATATGGACACCTGGGCTAACCTTCTGTGGATGAGAATATTCCCATAATGGAGTAGTACTTTCATTAATATCCCCACTGTTTTTAAAATCACTCCTGTAACTCAGCTTATTTGACCTGAGATACTCTTTCGCAGTTGATTGTGTCAGTTGTTTGAGGTTGCCTGTCCTTGGGGATGAGGGAGAATTGTGAGAGGCATTTGATGACTATCAGCATGACTATGTTATTCCTGCATATCTCTATGAAGTGGATTGGTTCCAGCTGGACCTTAACCAAAATTAAACTAATGATGGGCTTAGGCTCTTTGGTGTTTCTAAAATCCCCTTTTCTCTCATATTTTATTCCAACTGCCAAATAAAGATGCTTTCTTCTAAGGGAACTGTTTGACAATATCAAAAGAAAAACAGGTGCCTGAAACCAGTCAGATCTGCAGGATAGGCATTAGTATATACAAGATAGTGCTTGCCTCCTGACAGAAAATAAAAGCAAGATTGTACAAAAACACAAGCCCAGGATCAGACAAGTCAGAGAGGAGCCAGAGGTGAAGTCACTCCTGTAGCATTGAAAATGACATGTTTAGATACTGGTAAAAGCTGACACTGACTCTGCTAGCTACTCATAGGCCTACAACTCCCTGCAAGAAAAAAACTAAATCTAACCACCTTTTGAGTTTATTACCCCTTGAATACATATACATTCTCTGTCTGAGAATGAATACTTCTCTTCAGCAAAATTATGCCTTCTGACCCTTAGAATTTGCTTTATAAAAATTTGACCCTTTGAAGTCGATGAGAGTTTTATCACCTGACTAATGGAGTACATAGATAAAGCACAAAAATCTGTTTTGTCTTATTATATGCAGCTTACTGACGATTTTCTTTAGTATGTTTCAAGTATGCTGAATGACAATTAATGTAAAGAATAACATTTGAAGTAGGCCCTGAGCTCTTAGCTTCTACTTATTTATGCAGAAGCAGGGAAGTTTCTTCTGTGATGCGATCTCCAGTTTCCTTGACACGTTCCGCATGACAGATTCTCTGAATAGAGCCAGGGAGATGAACAATCACTATTCTCTGCTCTAGACTTAGATACTTTTAATAGAAATATAACTGATTTCTGATACATTTTTGATGGTTGACAGGAATTTTTTCCTTGCCATTCTGCAGAACTTTGAGTAAAAAGTCTATTCCCATGGAAAGTATTGGTGTTCCAGCCTTCATAAGTGTGGAAAATCCTTTATTGCACTTTAAAATTCACATATACAGAGACAATTTTAAGTGGTTATGAGGTCTTTTGCAGATATTACTCTGAAGTCCTCATCTTATCTGCTGAACCTTGAACTATTGCAGTCATGTTAATTTTGGCAGCCTTTATAGTTCAAAAGATGCAGACAACAATTGCAATACTGTTTGATTTTTATTTTTTTTTTTTTAATTTTTAAAAAATACTCTTCAGGCAGTTCCTCTCTATTACATGTGTTATATTGAAAAAATATAACACTATGGTGTGATATATAAAGATGTTATCTTCTGTGCTCATTTGGGATGACCTGTATGAATAATTAATAAATATTCTATTTCTAAGTAACAGAATCATTCCATATTTATTTTCAAAAAACTTTATATTATGTAGTGTTTATGCATGCCTATGCTGATCTGAGACTGCATCTCTGGGGAGTGCATTCCAAGCTATGTTACACTGATGTTATTATAGCAAATACAGATAATAATGCCTATAGATAATGTTGCTCAACACCTTCTATTACAAGACACATTACATTGTTATCTTTGCTGAGTTTAAACCATTTTCAATATATGCTTTTTGATGAATCCTCTCAAAAAATATTTTACCTGAAAAGATTCAGTTTGAGGTTGTGGTTTTTTTTTCCCCAGAACAATGTTCAGGAAAAATATGTTCTTCTTTGAATAGCTTTTGTAGTGTCTCATTGTTGGGGTGTGCCAACAATACAACTTGACAGCTGCTTGACTCCTTGAGGAAGTACTCACTGGAGTGTCCTCATATCTCCTTTGCTCACTTCTTTTCCTTACTGTTGCACAGGGATCTGCAGGTAACATTACAAAAGGTAGATGCACAGAACTTTTAATGGCAAGAATTCCTTTCAAATTACAGCAGTGATCATTTTTGGAATTTCAGTAAGCCAGACTGACATAAATACACCAACATGGGTGACAGTCAGTTTTTCAGTTTGATTAGATGTGACTTTTGACCATTTTTGTTTATTAACTTTTATTTTTTTTTTTTTAAATAATAATTACTGTTATGCTACAACATGAAGTTTTAATGCCAAAATGAAAGACAGGCATTGTGCCTGTATTAATGCTTGACTTTCTGGAGGAAAAGTAATTCCCTATTGCATTGCTGTAGAAAGACTGATAAAAACATATCCGTGCCCTGCTAAACCACAATCTCCTTGTGTAAGGACAATGAAGACAGTTCAAGTCACCATAAAGGCTTGATGGCACAACCTAGTAAAGTGTGTACTAGCGAATTAGCCTTGTCTATTGACGGCAAAGCTTGAACAGTGACACCAAATGATCACCAGTTAGAAGCTGCAAAAATTTAACAAAGCAAATCCAGTAGAATTCAGCCTATCCTAATGCAGGCAAACTTCTGGAACAAGGCCTTTTGTTCCAGTCCTGCCAGGCTAAACAACAAGGCTATTGACTGTATGTGCCAGCTTTTGTTAATGGGGGCTACCTGAAAAGATTAAAACTGCATGAATCTGCAATTTCAGACCCATTAATTCTCAGCTGTAAAATCTCCAACTGTAAACTGACCCAAGAAGAGTAGTCATGTTGACTTAAGCTTCTATGTTAAAGGATCATAATGACATGGTCTAGCCCTAGAAAACAAATTATTTCCAGTGCCAGTTCTGAATAAGTCTCAAGAAGCCATAGCTTAATTCTGATCTTTGATATCACCACAATTATTGCAAAAGGTCATTAATCCATCTATGGACCACCAGTCTGACCAATAAGCCATACGCAGAACTTCAGAGAAAGATAGAAAAGAAAATGAAAGACATTCAGACCACTACCTCTTCCACTTTATCACACTTTTACTAAGCTATATACTGACATGAACACACTTCCCCCAAAAGTAACTCTTCACAAACCACCTCCAAGGAAAGACAAAAATTTTCTCACTAAAGATTCCTTACCTTCTGCTCCCCTACCTTTACAGAAGATATTTTTTTGTTGTTGTTCAGGCTGTATTGAATTCACAGTCAAATCTGCAGTCTAAGGATGAATCAAGCAGATATTATACTTTCCTGATGCTGAAAGGCAGCTTGCACAGTTTTATGTGTAGTCTCTCAAGCACCAGACCTAACCAGTTATCATAATATTCTTAAACCTTTTGGTCAGAGGTACTAGTACAACTCAGCTACACTGCAGTGCACTGGATAGACCTATTTTATGATGATTACAGGAAGTCGAAATTTAATTGACTGTATAGAAAATGGTCCTCTGGAAATTCAGGGAACTCAAACTCTGGATCCCACGTATCTACATCTATATTCCCAGTACTAAGGGGAAACTGCAGGGCCTGTTGAATTCCAAGAGGCAGCCACAAAACCTGAGGATCAGAACTAAGCAGATGATCCCATGGATGTTTGTTTCTTTGTCATCTACTTCAGAAGACAATGTTGCAGTCCTGAGAACTGGAGGAAAGAAAGGATGGCAAGCTGTAACATTCTGCCAGCAGCTGTGGCTGAGACATCACCACAGCATTTGATATTCTGACATCACCATGTTAAAACAAAATTACTCTTCCAGTCACAGAAAAATAGTAGGTTGAATCTTGAAACTTAAAGAAAAACATAGACCTTTGACCAATTTCTGATCTCAAAACTTCACCGTTGGATCCAAAATTTCTCTTTTGTTCGTAGTAGTGCATTTCTGTTGTTCTAGAAGATGGCTTTCCTTTGCATTTCTGCTTTCCCTTCTTCAGTTATTTAAGGAGAAAAGACAGTTAAGCTTCTTATTTTTCTCCTCTGAATTGAAAAACATTTGATATTTTCTAGTGTTTGTACAATTCAGAAGGAATACCTGTTTTTTTCTCAGTATCTACAAATGTCCTTATGACGGAAAGCAGCTAACAGTTTACCACCCAGACTAACTTTCTCTTCAGTTGACACTGGTTATAGGATTTTTAAGAGGCTTGATACATCATGTTGAGGAAAAAAGAAAAAAAGCCGGAGATTTTTAAACTCTGGAAAGGCCACCCTGCAAATACCATACTCAGAGCCAGGAAAAAAAAAAATAAATCTTTTATGAATAAATCTCCTACATGAGCTGTATTCCAATATCTACTTCATTAAAAATCTGTAGAGCTTACTGTATCCTCTGCAAAACTACAGACTTTAATCTGTCTCTATTCTCCACATACTTACTCAAAAACTGCATTTAGTCATGAGAACAGAAGTTACGGATTCTAGAAAAAAGAAACAAAGAATGGATTTCTCTCAGACATGGTACCTCCATTTACCTCAGTTCTCCACCTACTGCTTTCTTAGCTTATGACACCTCCTTTCGAAAACTGAAGAGGACATCCCCTAATTCAATTTTCAGGCTCAATTTTCTTTATTTCATAATGGTCTCTACTTGATTATGCAAATGAGCAAACTATTATGGCTGATCAGCCGATTGAAGTGTTCCCAACCCAACTATTAAGCTAGGATTTTGTTTTCTTAGCTGTTTTATAAACTCATTCTAATCCTCAGCAAGGCAAGGGAAGCTTCATTCCAGTGGCAGACAGCTCTACTTTGAATAGAGCCAAGGAGTTCAAGGAAGTAGCTACAACTTTTTATCTCTGATGTGGAGCTAAACATCTAAACTCTGCTGGTGACCCATAGGGTGAGCTGAAAGGGTGAGCAACATGATTGCACAAGATCATTTTTATTTTATTTTAGATTTCCAGTTTGGGACTTTTAAACATAAAGTGCTTTAAAGTTAGGCAATACTTGTATACCTTCACTGTCTATGTGTGTTCTCTGATCAGCTATTCACATTAACTCTTCTATGGAGCTTTTCCCTCGTTCAAGGGACAGAGGGCCATCTAGAAAAACATCAGGAATGTGTAGCAGACAGATTTGCCAGGAACATAAAGAAATAGACATTAATCTCACCTCTGTTACCACTGACTGCATGGCTGTCATAGTCACAGTAATCTATGTCTGTTTCTGTATACTGATGGAAGCTAATGGTTTTAAGGTTCCAGTTTCAGGTGTTGCAGAACTAGAAAGATGGGTGGTGGCAGAGGCAGGAGAATGGAGGAAGATAAAAGCAGGTCTTCTAACACACAGTTTGTCCTATGAGATTATAATTTAGTCATACTTTCATCACAGAGCTTCCATGTGATACCAAGCAAGTCATTTAAAACACATAAGTCATGGATGGCTTCTATATATATTTTTGAAACTCAGTACAAGATACTGGGTACCTATCTGGTGTCACAGAAGCGTCCATTATTTACACTTCTGACAGATATCAATAAAGATGTCACTTTCAAAATAAAAGGTACTTTATTCCTGAGGTACTTAAATCTATGCCTTTTTAGTTGAAATCAGAGAAATCAGTGGACATCTCTGACTATATTTACAGTAATTTCATCTCTCAGTTTTACAGGGGTAGAGGTTGGATAATAATACGAACTCATTTCATGGGCAGATGGTGAAGAAGAATTAATGGTTGCTAAAAAAATATTCCAATAAGTCTATCATTGAAGTAAACAAGGAAACAGGGGAGTATCTGCAAGCATTCTTTGAAAGTGCAAATTTATGGAAAGAAACCATGTCTTTATCAGTAAAGACCTAGGTAAAATCATAGATTCATAGAATACTTAGGGTTGGAAAGGACCTTAAGATCATCTAGTTCTAACTCCTCTGCCATGGGCAGGGACACCTCCCACTAAACCATGCCACCCAAGGCTCTGTCCAACCTGGCCTTGAACACCACCAGG
>JAOEHX010019635.1:0-21503 GCA_025448015.1 Bolborhynchus lineola
AGGCTGGCAGAGCCCAGGCTGACAGGTAAAGTGTATGCACAGCCACAGGCCATTACGGGCGCTTGCGCTTGGCCTACGTTAGTTGGCAAATAAGGACATAACCTGCTTGAAACTGTATTCTGAAACTGAAGGGCATGGAGGTCAGTGATGGTCTCATCCTGCTAGCCTGCCTCATGCAAGTGTTGGTTGGCACACAGGATTTTGAAGGAGTGAGCTTTAGTGCTTGCAGTTCTCTTACCTTTCGCTTTCATCGTTGCATTTCTTTCTAAGAATATGCTGTGGGTGTTGATAGGGTTGAAAGCACTATTTTAAAAGGTTGTAGTTGTTAAATACAGTGTCTTGAAGGAAAATGTAGATCGTCTTTTATGCTTTAGGACTTCTGGTATAGTTTCCTAGCGAATTATGTTTCTGAAATTTTACTACTCTCATTGTGTACCAAATAATTCTCCTTTACCAAAGTTGTATGTTTAAGGGCTTCTTGAATAAGTTATATGTTTATTGAACAAGCTGCATAGAATTGTTGATTTTTGTTTGTCATTCTATGGCTACCTTCACTATGCTTATGGAGCCTTGTTATGTTGCTGGGCAAACTGTAGCATGTTTGCCTTTGACTCTGCAGAGCTTCACTCTCAGGTAGTAGGCGTTATTTCCACATGGAGTGAGGTAGCAGCAATTTCATGGTCTTAAATTATGCAACCATAATCTGTGCAATAAAATTAAATTATACAAGCATGGTAATGTAACACTCAGTTGAATTTGGTAACTGTGATGAGTGGTGACTGAAACCATTTTATTAAAAAGCTGTATTTATCTTCACTTGGAGCAGCAAATAAGCCAAAAAAAAAAGGCTTATGTGGATGTTAATCTGTTCAGCTGTCCATAATACCACAGAAGCTTTACTGCACCTGTGTTCATCTCTAGGCAGGAGCAGCATACTGTCCTGTGTCCAGTATCTTTGTTGTTGTTGTTGTTGTTGTTGTTGTTTTCTCCTCATGCTTGTTCCCTCTGAGACATAGCTGGGCTTTTTCTTTTCCATGGAAATAGTCCTCATAGATCAGGATCTGTCTTTGGTCCTAGGCTAAGTGCTACGGCTAAGTATATTGTGTTTGTACAGGTAAACATCCTGACCGTTTTTACTCAAGCACTTTCATCCTAGTTGTTTATAGCTTTGTATTAATTCTTATAATTACTATTTCTTTAGAAACACATTTTAAATTAAGTTTAAGTAAATCTTTCAGCTGTACATACTGAGTAGCAGGTACTGTACTGAAGACATACTAATCTTTGGACCTCCACTGGGTCTATATGTCTGGAAGGCATTGCCTGATTTTCATTAGGTTTTGATTTTCTAAAGGGTACCAGCTCCCACTTTCTGAACTGTAATTTTAGTGTATGTTTTATATGAGAACATTAGAGGGCAACTTGAACAAAAAAGGAAGAATGAGAGAACAGCTGAAGTTAGGTTCATGTGAGATGAGGCCCTTGAACAGTAAACTGTGAGCATAAAATTTGTTTATCAGAACAGATTTGGAAATCAGTTATACCTGTTGAAAGTGCTTCTGAAACTGATGCAAGAAATGGAAGGGATTAGGTTGACTGAGACTTGAACAGAATTGTGGATTAATTTTTTTCAACTCATCAGAATTTCTATCCATTATAAAATTATTTAAAAAAAAAGCCTACAGGATTCCATAATAAATTTTAATTAGTTTTATTTGCTGATGTCTAACTAGCTTTTCCTTTGAGTTTAATGTCTGATTCCAAAATGAGCAATCGAGTAGAAGGAAGTGTATTTGGTAAGCATGATTCGAATACTCTTTTGGTAGCCAAGAAATGTGCACATGCATGCAGAATGGCAGAACTAAGAATCTGATTTTTATATTTTAAAGGGGGAATTGAAATGGAATTGTTATAATGCTGTCACTGACTTAGGTTGCTTGCTCTTAAAGTGCATTTATTTGTTATACTCTAACTTTTATTTTGCATAATTTTTGGATTTGGCTGTGTACATATTTTACAGCAAGAAAATGCTTTTCTTACGTGTTTTACTGACGGTATCTTTTCTTCAGTATGTGTGTATACAATAACTTTGATCTTGAGGACTCATGAGGGCTCATGGAGGTTTTTAAGTAATGAAATAGAGGTAGTGAATAGACCAAAACTGAACACAAACCCCCCTATATCCATAGAATCTGCCTTGAAGTTTTTGTATTATTTTTCTGAAAGAATGGTGTAAAGTCAGTGCCAGAGTCAGTGCTTAAGGTGGTAAGTTTAGACTTAACAACAGTTGTAGTCTTTGAAGTAAAAAGTGCATACATTTTCTGGGATTTAATGTTTTGCTTTAAATAGTTCTGGTAGCCTTTAGAATTCTTTTGAGGTTGCAAATTAGTGGGGCCACAATATAACAATTTTAACAGCCTTTATCCTTTTTCTGCTCTTGTGCAGTGTATACACATGAATCATTGTCTTCTGGGATGGCAGCTATTCCCCTGCATAAAATACAGTTCTGCAGTCAAGTTTTTCTTCCACAGGGATAGGCTCAACTGGTCAGCTATGCTGGCTCTGGGAAATGGAAAGGTCCTCACCACAGATAGGGCCCATGAGCCGGGCTGTATTCTTGTAAATAATGTATATGTAATTTTTGAACATGTTTAACTGATAATTATCAAAGTGGTGGAAGAAACAGTAAAGAAGAAAGTTGCATTGGAAATTTGGAATAGGAAAAGAGTTTGAAATTTGAAATTGTGAATAGGGTGGCATAGACTAAGAAATGAAATACCTGTGCATTTTGAAATAAATTTGTTAGAAATTACTTTTTATTTAAGAAAACTACTTTTTATTTAAGATACTGAATTTTGAGCTGTGCTAGGAATGAGAAAGTAATTTAATAGTAGCTGAAAAACAAAATAATGACTGCAATTTAAAGAGATCATAGAATCATGTTGGATAGAAATCTGTATTAAAAAATCTTTATTTGTACTCCTAGTATTCAGCAAAATTCTATCCTACAATATAATAATCTATACCATACAAAAATATTTTGTAAATAACGATTGTTGTATACTGCATGAATTTCCCTCAGATTGAAGGGATTCATTCCGAGAGCTGCTGCTCCTACTTCTGACAGCATGAAAGGGTAGTGGAAGTAGATGCTATTCTCAGCATCTCAGGGCTGCTGTTCTCTTGCTCCCCTGATAACACCAGGTGAAGTGTGGATCTCCTTGCCAAATGGCAGCAGCCTTTGTGTCCTGTTCCTGTTTCATGGCGTCATGTTCAACAGATGACTGTCAGTGTAGTTTTCTTCTCTGAGCACCAGTGTGTTCCAAGCCCTCCTGGCTCCCTGTTTTACTTGCTAATGGCAACCAAATGGCTCTGTGTGGCAAATTTAGAGGATTGATTTAATAGCTGTTGCTGCTGCTTCTGGGTGAAGGGGGAAGGAGTAGAGGAAAAGGGAGAGGATGAGTTGGTTCTCTGGACAGTAAAGCAGGCTGCTCTGTGGCAAGGCATTTTTCCAAACCCTATTCCAGCCATGTGGCTATTGAGATGAGATTCCACTGCAGTATCCAAAGCAATGATACTGCATTTACAAAAAAATATAAAGTTTTAGTAAACACAGATCTTTGCTGTTTGGAGCTTTATGGCCTCTAGCAACTTTTACCTGTTAAGCTCTAGTGGTTTTGATGGTCTTGGTCATCTGTAGCTGCTTAAGTTACAACATCTCCAAGTTCCAGGTGATTTCACCCCCTGAAATGATCATTTACTAGGAGGTAAATGATAATGATTACATTTATTTTAGCTTTGCTGCTTTACTGAGTAAGAGCTAGTTCTCTGAAACATACAGTAGATGTAAAAGTGCTCTGCTTCTGGTTTGATTCCCTCTGTACTACCTTCATCAAACCAGTGATTCCCTATAGGAAGTCCTAGCTTCTTTCCAGATGTCTTTCTGGTGGTTTTTCTTTTGTTTTGTCTTTTTAAGTATGTTTTATCTTTGGTCACTGTAATGAGTACCAATTTTTCTCATGGACCTTGTATTTAGATCTGTTTGAACATAATGCAGCTAGATGTCATAGAATCATAGAATATATAGGGTTGGAAATGACCTTAAGATCATCACCCCCCTGCCATGGACAGGGACTCCTCACGTTAAACCATGCCACCCAAGGCTCTATCCAACCTGGCCTTAAACACTGCCAGGGATGGAGCATTCACAACTTCTTTGGCCAACCCATTCCAGTGCCTCACCACCCTTACAGTAAAGAACTTCTTCCTTATACCAAATCTAAACTTCCCCTGTTTAAGTTTGAACCTGTTTCCCGTTGTCTTATCACTACAGTCCCTAAGGTAGTCTAACCCCAGCATCCCTATAGCCCCCCTGCAGATACTGGAAGGCTGTTATGAGGTTTCCACACAGCTTCTCTTTTCCAGGCTGAACAGCCCCAACTTTCTCATCCTATCTTGATACAGGAGCTGCTTCAGTCCCTGGTTATCCTCTTGGCCCTCCTCTGGACTTGTTCCAACAGCTCCATATCCTTTCTGTGTTGAGGACACCAGAACTGCACACAGTACTCCAAGTGAGATCTCACGAGGGCAGAGTAGAGGGGCAGGATCACCTCCTTCGACCTACCCCTTCTACTAATATTTGCAGTCAATGACAATAAGTTTCCTAGATTCAAGTAAAAAAGTTACTCATCTCACAGGAGTAAAGAAAGAATAGATGTTGAAAGTGTAAAACCAAATGTTTTTAATTGATATTAATTGCTTTCCATGAGGAGAGTTTCTTATCCCTTGTTTTCTGATTTCCCACACACACTTTGTGGAGTTCTGAAGATGCAGTTCTTCAAAGATATAACTTTATGCATAAGATTCCGTGGGTTGATAATGTGTCTAAAGCTAGCCATATTAAGGACAGAAAGAAGGCTGAGGGCTCATATTGTAATCTCCTCAGAGCAGAGAGCTTTGATTTTTATTCTATTATAGATTGTCCATATCACTTTAGTGATTCTTTCTGGAGAGATTCACTAGGGGTAATCACTGGAATCACTAGTATTAACTAGTGGTTAGGGAAGGATTTTTTTATATTTTCTTCCCCAAAGGAAGAGAGAGTAATTAGTGCCTGAGCTCCACTTGCAATCTGATGGGAGTTCACATCCTTAGCTGTCCCATTGTTGAGTTTTCCCAAAGCCAGTAAGCTGATTTTGATCTAAACATCCTAAATATTTTTGTCTAATGCAGCTGCAAATTTAACATGTTCCTGCATTACAGTTTTCACAGCCAATTTTGTTTATTGTGTGTCCAAAAGTCCTGAAACCTCTCCCCTTGTTGGTATCAACACATTTTTAGTTCAAATTCTTTGTATTTTGAAGTGCATTGGCAGTGACTTAACTTGAAGATAGGCTGCTTTCTTGCCTTTTTTTTTTTCCTTAAACTTTCAATCCAGTGGGTGGAAAGGCTCATCTGATGCTTAGTGTGGTTGGATTCAAGCTGAGGGAAATCAAGACTTTCCTACCCTCACATTCCAGGTCATTTGTCTTTTCTTTCAGCCTTCTGCATTTTTCTCTTTGTGTCTCACAGCAGATACAGTTACAGTAACCACCCCACTGAGGTCACTGCTTCTCACTTCCTTGTTGCTTCACAAACCAGTATTGTTACCTGATAACTGTGGTGCATGTAATGACCATCAGTTTTAATCTAATGATAATAACTTTTAATGTCCAGATGTAACAAAATAAACTAAGTGATTTTAAAACCAATCCAAGTTTAGAGCTCCTTACATGTATGTTCAGAGTCCTGAATTTTTTTTTTCAAAGTGATTTTTTTGGGTAAGGTTTCTTCCTTTTAGAATTTTTTTTTAATAATATAATTAGTTTCCCTCTTAATAGTGCATTTATATTTGCTTTGCTGAATAAAGCTAGATTTTATTGTTCCATTAAAACACAAAAACTGTACCAAAAAATTGAGAATGGATAATATAATCTCTGTTCATCTAAAACATATTGAAGCTTGTACTTTGCCTGTGTTATTTTGTCACTATTGTTTCAAGGAAATCTGTGTTTTTATGAAGTTCATGTGTGAATTAACACTTTACAAACGTGTTTCATCACTGACAATTTCAATTCCAGAACTCATATTAATAAAAGTAGTATGCAGAAGTTAGTTTTCAAATTAGCATCTTGTTCCCTTCCAATCCCTTTTTTAAAGTTTTCAGACAGAACAAGTTGTTTTGTTTTATTCTTTAAAAAAAGGAAAAAGTTGGTGAATCTTGAATTTCATTGCTTTCTGCCTTGTAATAAATTGTATGAGTAGCAGTGTTTCCTGCAAGTAAGGGGCAAAGGCACCTGCAGCTGCTGAAAAGTCCTCTGTGTAAGACAGGACAGAAGATACCAGGCAGCCTTTAGTGAAGTCTATAGAAGAGCAGAAGAGGTTTTGAGGACATCAGTCTCGGAGATATTTTTGGAGTGAAGTGTTCCAAAGCAAGTTTAATTATTTATTTAATAATTATTGACTTATGACTTCATTTTTTCATTAAGAAAAGGACCAACAACTACATAATTCCAGGATAGTAGTAGTTAACTTCCTTTCCTTTCTTCCTCTCCCTCCAGCCTCTCTTCACATTTTTGATGTTTGTTGTAAAGTAGTTAGACATTGTTTCCCTTACCCAATTGTTTAAATATTAAGTAAAAGGATTGACATTATAATTTTCTTTAAGATGATGTGAAAGATCATAGTAAGTAGAAATATGGATTTGTTATAGGTATGTAGATGAAGCCTTTGGTCATGTCAAATATGAAACCAGCACAGGCTGTTTTTTTGCCTGAGAGGCAAGGAACACAAATGCTGACTGAAGTTATTTAGGCATTTAAATTGCATTCAGGTTCTTCTGAGGCACAGTTGCTGGGTTCTTGTAGCAGATTACTGGTTTTGTTATTTTGGAAAAAATGAACTAATCGTATTTTACTGTACAGGATATGAGTAATAACAAAAATTAAATTTTTGGAAACATTTTGCAGGTTCCAGCTTTGCAGTTGGGGACTCTATATAAACCTCTGGACCCAGCTGTTCACCACTATATTCTTTCAGTCACTCTGAGGTGTTGATTTTAAAAGAATGAGTTGCTGTTCCTGAAGTCTACAAACTAAAGATATTTCATAGCAGACCTATGAACATACATGGGTTGGTTATATTGGTGCCTATGCTCAGGGTATAATAAGGACCAATTCATGTTTTCATTCAAAAACAGTGAAGAAAACTATTTTCTTTAATGGTATACCAGATTTATCCAAATATTTCAGCAAGTCTGTATTACAGTTTGTCAGCAAACCGGGGTACAACCAAAGTGTATTTAAAAATCATTTAATTAGGACAGATTCATTTTCACTCCATGCCACTACACAGCTAGACTTGCTTGTTCATATTTCCTTAAATTTATTCTGGAACTTGTCCAAGTTCAGCTTTAATGAGTAGCCTATCCTGCTAGTTACATTAGGATTTATTTTCCCCTAGAGATGAGTGTTTGAATTGGTAGGTTTTTAACCTGTTCAGTTAAATGAACATATGTTAAGAACTGCATCTTAACTCTTGAGTGTAAAGATTTGAGAAATAATTATTTCTATTGTTGCAACACTTTTAAAGTGCAGTTTAAATAGTGGTTTCAGACTCCAGCTACATGCCATAACTGTTTTAATATGGTGATGAGTTTTGATATGAAGTCATATTCAGATGCTTAATACAAATTTAATGGTACAATATAGAAACACAGATTGGACTTGGTTTATTGAAAAAAGTTATTTGTACTTGTATTTTCACTTATTGCTTGAATATATCTCTTGGGTCATAAAGCTTGGTTAAATATAGCTCAGTACCTTATTAATGATGGATTTTCTGTATTAACAGGTGCAGTTTGGTAGCAAACTTGTATTTTAAGTTCTTTTAAATGAATTATTTGTTTTTCAAAACTATTATAATAAATCCTGAATTATAAATGTACTTTCATCACTAGCCAGGTCTAGTTAAAATTTCCTTTAAGCAACATTTGCTGCACACATGGTACAGTACTTCCCCCAGCTTTACTTTCTTTTTTTCTATAAAAACAGATTTATTTTCTTCAACTTCCCATTCCTGCAAAGGAATGAAAGGTACCTGAAAAGGACCAGTAGGCTTTACTCCTATGAGATTGTTAAAATAGAGTAAGTGTATAATTTGCGTATTGTTAAAAAAAAAATCATACACTGTTACTACCTGTAAGGGGCTATTTTGTGTGAAACTTTCAAGTTTCAAATTTAGCAAATTCAATACAGTAGCTGTAATAGGTATTAAATGAGTAGTCGAGCTTTTTAAGGCAAAACTATTTTCACTGTCCTATTGTCATAGTTTTTCACAGATGTTCCTCTCTTCCCCTTAAGTACTTGAATTTGTTAATGAAAATGTGTTATTTTAGTTGGAATTATTGCAGTCATTTTCATCCTGAATTTTGTTGAAAGAAGTTTTCCACATTCTTCCTTCCTCATCTTGCCTCAGGGAACTGTCTTTTGAAATACTCACAACTTTTTCTCTGAAATGTTTAGTTTTAATCCTGCAAAATAATATGCAGAAATAAGAGGGAATAGTAGAAAATGTAAGGTATCTGAAAGGATAACAAAAGGAAAAAGAACAGAAAGGAAAAATGTTAAGAGTGCATTTCTGTAATGAGATAAGTGATAAAAAAATCACAATACATGGCTTGAAAAGAAGGAATACTGGAAAAAATTTTGGTATCGTAGAATCAGAGAATGGTTTGAGTTGGAAAAGGACCTTAAGATCATTTAGTTCCAACCCCCTGCCATGGGCAGGGATGCCTCACACTAGACCGTGTTGCCCACTTCTTACTTTTGGCTGTTATTGGCTGACTGATAGTTTTACTCAAACAGCAGGCTGTTTTTCTTGTTGTTTTGTTGTTGTTGTGGTGTGTTTTTTTTTTTTTTTCCTTCCTTCCTTCCTTCCTTCCTTCCTTCCTTCCAAAGGTAATTGCTGGCACCAAACACAAGGCTGAGTTCTCCCTATGGGAGATCATGAAATGGTTTTCCTTATTGGTTTTTCTGCAAATGGCATTCGAAGGTGGCAGCACAGTTGTGTCATTAGCTTCAAGTGAGTTCCAACTAGGACAGTCTTGTTGCTGGTTTCCTTCCCCTTTTCTCAGCATTTTTTCAGACAGGTAATCCTGATTGCAAGCTTTATGAGGTTGAAAAACGGTGGTGTAAAGAATACTGATTACTATTGCAGAAGTCTACAGCATCTGTTTTTGTTTGTTCTTTGCCCTTTATTTGCATTTACATTCGTTTTCTGAGAAACATTCCTGAATATCTTCTTTCATAGGAATCAGTTTTTCTTTTATTCACTGGTTTTTATTTTTAGTGAGGAGCAATGGAATTGGCTCTTGTGGATAGGTTTTATCTATGAAACCTTGTTCTATGGTGTAGACATCCACAGCTGAGATAATTGTTATAGTCTTCCTTTGTGGGCAGAAATAGTGACCTGTAGGAAGCAGTTAATTTAATCTTCAGATCTAGAACGAATGGCTCTGTTACGTATATACGTTCTCTTTTCCTTCCTTTTACCTCAAAAGGATCTGTACAGCCAACTTAGGTACAGATTTTTGTTTATACTATAGGTATCTAACATGTGATGAGATTAATTCCTCTTGCTCCAGATAAAATGGTTTTCAGTTAGAAGTACTGGCAAGGAATTGAGGGAGGAGATCTTTTGACAATATAACAGTATTAAAGGACCTTTACAGCTTTTGTTGTATGTAGTAAATCATCCTGTTGCTTATTTTCAGGTAATAGTGTAGAAATTAGGAGGAAAAGGTGTTTTACTTGACTTCACTGTAGTTGGGGTAGAGCCTTCTTGTTGATAGTGGACTGTATTTTCACGAAAGAGTTTATTTCCAAACCCAGTGTCCTTTACCTTGTACTACTCTCGCAATAGCTGTTCCCACCACTTCTTACTCCCCAGTTATGTGGAAAAAGGCATTGGAGACTTAATATCTTAGTGCATCATAGTCACTTAATGAGCTCTGTGTCAACCAGATATAGAATATGAGGACAAATATGGAATGCAGGGCTATTTGTATGTTGTTGTATGGATATTGTCTGTATGGGATTTCCTTTGAATGCTGAACATTTGTGTTTTCTTTGAACACTGAACATTTGAATTTTAGTGATTTACTGTAAGCTTTTAAATTAAAAAGAATCAGAAAATTCAATTTTTGAACACATTTCTTCTCTGTTTTTAATAACCACAGGATTTTATGAGTAGCTCTTACTTTTGTGTGAACATTTGGAATTGCTTTTATTAAATATTATAAACCCAGGAGGTAATTAGATAAAAATATGTTAGTTTTTTCCTCTCATGTTTTGGAGGGAGATGTAAAGTTGTATCATGTAACAGAAGTCCTGCTTAGGGTGAATTTTAGTATAAGTAGAATTAGCTTTTAGAAGAAATTTAGCAGCGACACAGCTCCAACCTAACAAACTGACTATTTGGTATTTTGTGACTAAGTTTTTAAATTGTTACTTTTATGCACCAAAGTAATGATTTTCCTTTTTGTTTCTCTCAATATTTTAAACAGGACCAAGCGAGCTCATGTCCCGCTAACAGAATGCATATTTGAACTTCCTAATTTGACAGTTCAAGCAACTAGAGCTCAAACCCTTCTGCTTCAAACTATTTATCAGAGCTGGTGTCATCCTGTTGGAAACATCAGTTCGGTGGTGGTAAATGAAGCTTTACTGAGTGAGGTTTTCCAAACTTCAGGTAAATATGTGATGCTTTTGGTTGAGTATTTATTATTGCACAGAACACTGCTAGTGAATGTGCATACAACTATATCCTTTAAATCCATGCTTTTACTTGCAGTAGTTAGCAGACAGAATGTTTTTTGTAAATATATGGGTATTTATAGCTTATGCTTAAAATCCAGGATGTAAGCTAAGCCACCAAGCTTCACTCCTTGGCACCAATCACTGGATGTATTTAATTTTCCCATATAGGATAATTTTTCCATGCTTCCCTCATCTGAAACATCCACTCTTGCTACCTTTTATGGTGCAGTGTTGTAACTTAGATCATTCAGAGGTGAGGCTGGATTATTAAGGGCTTTATTAATCAATGGCATACTCTGAATTTTTTTAAAGGGCTGCAGGTGTTTCTCATCCAGTTTCATAAATAAATGTTACTGAACTGTTGTGAAACTCCCGAAGATATGGAAGTCTTGATGATGATGATGATATGAATAATGAAATTGCTTGCTGTCATACTTTTGCAAAATACCCATGGATTTGTAGAATAAATGTAAAGATTTTGACCACCTTACCATAGTCTTCAAGAGCATAAAGATCATCCAGAAGAAGATGATACTTTCTTTGTTTATATTTCCATGCAGGCTAGAATAATTTAGACCTGCTATTGTTAAGATTCAGACACATTATTGTTTATGTGTCATGAATAAACACTTAAAAAGAATAATTGAGATCTTTTGGAATCTCCAACATTATCAGTCTTGGAGAATGTGTTGGAAGAATGTTTCAGATGTAATAAATTATGCCTTGAAGCAGAATGGTAGATTAGACTAGTACTGGAACACTTAATCAGTCCTGTTTTTCTCAGACCTACTTTTCATTTTCAGTCTACTTGTTTTTTCAAGTCAAATCTGTATTGATTTGATGGTGCAAAAAAAAATGCTATATTTCTAGCTGCGTAACCCATGGAATAACTGTTTTAAATGCTTACTTTTTCCTTCTTTCCCAAAAGTCATTGATTCTCTTCATTCCTAGATCATGTGGGTCACCGAAGGATGAGGTTGTCATATTTAATTTTCAAGTTCTGGTGCTTCTGAAGATAGCAGGTTTACAATCGACATTTCAGAGAAATGTGAATATACAGTAATTTAATTTCAGATGGTCCTAGGGTTTGCACAGTTCCAAACTAACTCATCCCATCATTTAACATGTTTCAGTCCTCCAGTACAGTGAACTGTGATACAGCCATGCCAGCAGTGTATCAGCAGAATAGAAATCTGGAGCACGTATGTTAAGTACTTAAAGTAAATAAACAGTACAGTTCACTTGTTTTGATCTTCTTTTGTTTGTGGCTTAATTCTTGACCTGGTAAATTTTATACTTCTGTCCTTGTACTCCACATAAACTAGTGAAGGTAGCTTTGAGTTCAAGGCTATGAAATGATTGCTGTCTACCTTTTAGTCTTAATTCTTAGCTTTGATCTTAACATAAATTATCTTTGTATAGAATTTATTACCTTGCTTTGTCAAAAATCATCTTTGTATCGCCTTAACAATATTATGTATGTGTGTAAGCTTCTAAAATAACCTGACTAATTCTGCAGGGAATTTGGGATTTAAGCTTTCTTTATCCTCATAGTTACTTCACTAAAAAAGAATAAGAAAAGTAGTCAACAAGGAACTTTTCAGTGAACAAGGCACATCTATTAATCACTGATACTCTTTTACTAATATCCAGCTTAGTTTCTTCAGCATTAATCAACAGCTGATCAATGTTCCCCAGGAGTCCTTGATTTGGGTTCCCTCTTGCCATTGCATGCCCCTGTGCAGCTTTTGATGGGCTTGAAGGCTTCTGTGGTGGGCCTGGGAGTAGCCTAGTAGAGTATTATTTGGGCTACCCCTCCTGCCTTTGTCTCTCTGGGCATTTTTGTGGGTGTAGAGATGAGTTTTTCTTGTGTAACCTAATGTCTCACAGAAATAGCAATCTTTTTATCAATGGTGCTGTGTTTTCCATCTGATCACAACTTATGTTTAGCTATGCACAGAAATAGTTAAAGAAAATAGTTTTTCATCCTGTTGTGTTGTGGATGTTGTTTCTTTGATCAATTTTGTACAAATGATCAAGTATTAATGTGTTTGCTTTATTTTCTTTTATAGCTCTTTCCCTTTGTTCCTCGGCTTTTTCTGATTTTTGTTCCTAAGAAACTGTAGTATTTTTGCAACAAAAGTTAACAATAGGGTTAAAGATCTCCTTACCTTCACTTTATCCTATTTCCCAAAGGATCATTCTTGAAATTCATTGCTTTATTCTGCTGTTACAAATAATCACAAACTGTGGGTTTCATGAGTACTGTTGTCCAGATTATCTTCTAGCTTTACGTTTTCAGACTTCTAAAAGCCATCTTTCAAACTAATTAGAAATGTAGCGGGACAGACAGCTAGTTTGTTACCTAGATTATTATGTCTTTGTTAAAAATAAACAAAAAAGTCCTGCCAAGACATGACATTATTCTCAAGAAAAAAAAAGAGAAGAAGAAGAAATGGTCTGTATAGTGTCTTCCTATTTATAATGGTCTGCTGTTAGGCAGAGATTTCTAGCAGCCTTGCCTACCTAACATCTGGGTCACAGGATTTTATACACCTTTCATACACAGTACACTACCATGTTTTTTGTCCTTTGTGAACATACTGTGCCCTCCTATAGAAGTGTTTTAGTTATGCATTACCATTCCAGATACCAATTTTGAAAATGTACTGAGTTGTCAGATTTTTCTTCTATAGTTTACTCCTTGTATGTAGGTCATCTCAAATGTGTTTGTCATTTTTTACATAGGCTGCATGTTTCTGAACTGCTTGTGTTTGTTTACAAGTTTCTGTTTGGTGACTGAAGAGAGTTACTGGTCTGAAACAGTAGTTGCTAAGCCCCTTATGCCTTTATTGCTGCTTCATGCCAGGTGCCTTTGGGAGTGATGTGCCTCCATAGCATTGATTCAGTATTACTTGAACTCAAAAGTGATACCACAACCCTTTGTATCTTCTCAGTGTAGATTTTGATTTCTTTAGCAGGAATTATTTTCCTTAGTTTTATGCTTTTTCCAACACAGTTATCTCCAGTTTTAAAAATGCATCACTGAAGCTATGCTTTACAGTATGGGCTAAGACACGGTGTAGGGAAAGAACAGATGAATAAGGGAAAAAAATGAAAAGAAAAAATGCAAAGGAAGTTAAAAAGAGAAAAAAGAAGGAGGTATGCAAGGGAAGACAAAGCGAGAAGAGAAACAGGCAGAGAGAGTTAAAGTAGAAAAGCAGTAAAAGATAAGAAAGCCAAAATTTAATACAAGTATGGATACAGGAGTTGCAGGAAAAGGACAGAACATCACAGACAAACCCATGACTATTGGCCCTTTGAGATGCTGTGGACAGTCTCATAAGGTATGAAGGCCTCTTTGGTAACCTGTCTGCTGGGCAACTGCTGAAAGATGTTCTCTGGAAGTAGTTTAAAAAGGGACCTCTGCACTGTGTAGCTGCACAAACATAGGATCAGAATTTATAGCTAGTATGTGGGGCTCTGTCCTATGGTTTTATCTTTTGTCTGGAGCAGAAATGTTTTTCTGCTCCAAAACTTCACTCAGAACTATTTTAGGGTGAAGATGATGTAGGGATTTAGAACAAACTTACTCTCTTCTCTGTACAGATTCATGTTGGGAATAAATTAATGGAATACCAGGAGGGAAAAATGCTTGAAGATTAGCAAACTTGTGTTCCCCACCTACCGTCCTCCCGCTGCTCTTCAGGAACCTTTTCCAACTAGGAGAAAAACACTGTCCTCAAATAGTTTGCTGGTTATTAGGCTTGCTGTCTTCGTCAGGTAGTCTGAGACTTTCTCTTTTGATTAACTTGTCCAGAGGCAGGCTATCTGAAGCAATAAGTTTTGAAGTCTCAAAAGGAAGTCGCGTATGTTTGGTTTCTGACAGAATTTAAGAATGAAGTTCCTGTACTACTTAAAGTTTGTGTTTGTCATACGTATCAATGAGGTCTGTTACCTTAAAACGACAGTAGAAAGATCAGTATGGTACTGAGGTTAGCTAATTGGGCTCAGAATTTGTGAAGGACTCATTATGTGAGTATTTCAAGAAGGTTATATGGGTTTTACACTAGATATTGATTGTAAATATTCTTAAATATTATGCCTGCCTTAGGTTGAGGCTGTCTAATTTTGCTAAGAACACATTTTTAATTATGACTGATTTGGAATTTAAAAATACAGGTAATGACTTAATGGGATTTTTGAAAGCACCTAACTCCCTACATTGCAGTGACTCTGTAGCACTTTTGTAATCCATAGTTTTAAGTGTCTGCATGGCAAAAGATGTTTTCAAATGTCAACTGATATTTTTGGGGTTCAGAGAAGCCAAGACAATAAAAAAAAATTACATAAATATAAACCATGAAATCTGTTACTTGAATGAATAGCCTTGAACATGAAAAAGTACAAGAAAAATTTATGCTGCCTAAACCAGAAGTTATGCAAGAGCAAAAGCAATAGAAAATTTTAAATAGTAGATAGGAATACAAAGTGACAAAATGCAAAATAAGAAATGGATAAATAAAGCAGCTGCAAACAACTCCTTGCTCTGTTTCATGAGTGAAGAAAAAGGCATTAGTAAGTTTTTGATAATGCATTACATCTAAAATAGAAAAAAAAAAGAACAAAAGCTCACACAGAGCTCTTTGGAAACTTATGTTTATGTTGTGGTTTTATTTTATAATCCTTTTGGTGTACAACCACAACAGTATGTTCCATGTCAGTTCAATTATATGTTAGTTCTTATGACTGCACATGTTTGAAGCATCCTGATTTTGCATTTCATCCACTAAAACATGGAAACAAATGTGAATCTGAAATGCATTGTGCTTTCTACATTTTTGCAAGTAGATACATTGGATTCAGTGATGTTAATAAAATTCTTTTACAATTATTATTCTACTTTATTTTTCAAAAATAAGTGCACAAAATACCAAAATTTTAGAGCAGTAGTGCCAGTTAAGGTCTTCCAAAGTTTGAGTGTAATTAATCCCGTGGAATAAGTTTACTGTGTATTTTTTAATTATTTGTTAGTGGGTACCTGAAACACTCAGTTTCTGTCCATTTCAGCCAGCCAAGAAAACATATACACAGTCACACATGGCTTTAGTTTACTCTGGAAAACTGGAACTTGCTACCACTTTTTCCTTGTCCTATTCAGGTAGTTCATTATTTTGTTGACAGTTCGGTTCCATTAATCTGGTATTTTTGGGAAAATTGCTTGCAGACCTTACATTTCTCTATTGAAGGTGATCAAATAGGCATTTGAATCCCTCATGTAAATGATGTCTTAAAGTTAAAAGAAAATCTACTTTCCAGAAAGTAACTGTAAAACTATTTTATGCAAGATTTCATGTGGGATACCTTAATGGTTGAATAATAAATTTTACCTCATAAAAATGAAATTCAATAATACAGTAGCTTTCTCAGCGCAGTAGCATCTGGTTGAATCTCATGAGAGCCAATATTTTCCAACTCATTAGGATCATGTCGTTCTGTATGTCGTCAACATTGACTTAGCCAAGCTACCTTTACTTACATAACCGCCAAACTATTAAATAGGTCTCTTGTGGAGTGAAGTCAAATATTCCTCTTATTTTGCTTTTGCCTTGGAAGAAGAGAAGAAAATGTACATACTGTAACATTTAAACATCTGGTCTAAACCACATCAGGGTAACACTGAGGAAAGTAACAGGATTCAGTATTCTTCCCAGGTGTACATATAAAAAAGGGTTGTGGAGCTGCTGCATACTTCTTTTAACCACTTAGGAAAAAGACTGAAATAAGTGACTTGCCTTTCTAATACCACTGTTTTAAAAACTACGTTTTTTTTCCTCTTACCTGCTTCCCAACCACCAAACCCCAAAACACAAAACCCACCAAAAGACCAGCATTTTGAAGCTGGTGGTAATGCAGGTTGTTAATCTCTAATCATTTCCTTGCAGCATATTGGCATTAATCTGTCTTCCACATAACGTGGCCAGTTTTTTCATTCATTTCAACTTAAACTTTCTGATTAAAATCAAAGTGCGAGAGTGTATTCTCTTAAGTAATTGCTAGAGAGTGGCAGGATGTAGCTGTATGAGACTTGCACAGTGTGAACAGTTGTCCTGGGTTCAGCAGTAGCAGTAGTTTTTTCTCCTCCTTAGTAGCTGGTGAAGTGCTGTGTTTTTAACTTTCTGGTTCTGAGTTACCGGCTGGGCTTAAACCATGGCAACAGTTTACTGTCTTGTATGGGTGATTGAATCCACATGTGTCCTTGGCCTTCAGATAGGATTCTGAATGCTGTGTAAACAAAATTATTTTTATGCATTGTAAATTTCTTTGGAAGTCTGATATATTATCAACTCTAATTTCAGATGGGAAAAGACTGTGGATAAGCAACTCGGGCACAATTTGTCCCTTAATTATTTGAACTCAATATAGTTGCATATAATCCTTTATCTCCTCTTCTTGTAGACATTTTCAGTTATATTCTTAAGTCATGAACTGACACTGAACGTGGGATAGGTGGGACATTTCATCACTTTAAGATGTAATCTGTGGAGTTCAGCTTGTTGAGTAGCTTCTTAGTAAATCCTCTGCCTGAAGCAATGATTCTGTAGTGGCCTGAAATGAGGAACTAATATGTGAAGTAGGCATGTAAACCAGTCATTAGAATTGCCTTTTTATTTTTTCTGGTTAAATTAGTATATACTATTAAGATTTGAAATTGAAACATACAGCATTCTGATGAAAGAATGGTGGTAGGCATACTTAAAGCATTCATACAAGCTTGATTCTGATTTGTGAGATCATGCTGAAGAATCTAATGTACTTAAAAGTCCGCTTGAGACTTTTAAAATGTCTGTTGTGGTGAAAGTGGATATATACTGAGAGTCAACAGCAGACTCACAGAGAAAATGAAAAGCTAACAAAAAAACTCAATAGGTTGTGAAAGAAATACGTGAGATCTATAGACGTACATATATGTATATAAGCTTCCTAAGTTGGATTATGTTTCAGAACTGCAGGAGAGCTCAGTCCAGTGTCTATGTTGAAATTAGCAGTAAACTCTTGTTGGGTATGTTGGTGGCCTACAAAAAAAAAAAAAGACTCCTAAGCCTAGAGTTATAAATAGTGCCCTTCCTCCAGAGTCTGTAGTTTATTTGCACAAATAGCAATGGAAGCTGTGACTGAGAGCACCTGTTTAGTTTGTTCAGCTGTTAGCTTTGTGTTATTTCTTGTTGCATTAAGAAAGGTGTGTTTGGACAGCAAGGAGGTAGGCTGCCTTTTTGCCTTGTTCCAGCTGCCATGTACTGTATCAGGTGAAAAACTCCACAGGGAGGTTGAGCTGGTAGCTTCTTTTCTAAGAGCAGCAGAGCATGTTGAGGCTAAACTACTGGAGTTTAGTGTCATAACAAGATGATTGAGAAGAATGTAAGTCATGAATCTGCTGCATGATAGGAGCTGCAAAATATGAGAAGAGCGCAGAGCAGACATGATAGAAAGCTTCAGATAACAGAAGGAAGGATTCTTTCCCAGGGGATGACCCAGAGAAGTTGCTGTCAAATTTAGAGTGAAGCAGGAAGCCGCCTGTGGTCGCTAATCTTATATTATAATTTTACTCTTATAGTAAAATGTGAATGAAAAGGTCATGGGGGTTTTTTGGTGTCTGTTTTAAGAAGATTGTGCCTGCAAAGGTCCTGCAAGAGAAGGATTGACCCCAGTCATTCTGCCCTTAGCTGAACAGTGCCTTTCAGAAGAGCAAACAAACTTTTTCTTTGGTCCTGGTGAAAAATAATAGGGTCATCAGAAAATTCAAACTAGAAGGACAGTAGGAAATCTCTAGTCTCATCTTCCGATACAGTCGTGGATCAGACCAAGTTACTTAGGGCTTTATTCAGTCAGACTTTGAAATCTCCAGGAGTAAGAGCACCCTGCCTCTCTGTGCAACCTGTAGCCCTGCTTGACTGTTCAAACAGTGAAAAAACTTTTCCTCATATCCAGACAGAACCTTTTTTGTTTCACTGTGAAGAGCCTATCTGCAGCTTCATCACAACCTTCTTATACATGTAGAAAGGCTGCTAATATTATCAATGTATTACTGCTGGTTGTTACCTTTTTAAGCATTAAAACAAAATTATAACTGATGAGTCCAAGCTAGTTAAAACTCCGTGATGATGCTTCTGAGATCTGTTTTCTGTTCTGGTCCTTAGGCCTACTAGATTTAACCTGAGCTTGGATGCTTTAAGTATGTATAATATAAACTCAGTCTCACTGTTGTTTGATTAGGAAGCATACTAATTTATGACATTGAGTACTGCCGACACCATCGCTCTGGTAGTTTGACAGTTGTGGAAATTTCAGAACTCAGCATCTCTCATTTTCCTCTTCAGATTAAAGAATCCTACTTTGTAAGATGTTAAATCAGTTTACATAGTGAGATATTCTGAGAGGGAAATGAAAATGAATAGAGGTGATACAACAGGAAGAAATGATCAATAATCTACTAATTGCATAATCTTTTCTGTGTATGGTTTCATGGGACCTCCTTTCATCTTAAAATGAAAACAAAGCTATTGTGAGCTGTTAAAACTGCCTGTTACAGGGTTTTGTTCGCAATTTTCAGTTCTCAGGCTTTTGTAGTTGCTGCTTACTATTACACACTTTTAAACACAGTAGAAGCATGTTCTCTGTTTGCAAACATGCAGTATTGAGTAGTGAGTTTGCATAACGTGTGTAGACTTGATCAGCTAGAAGTTGAAATAACTTGAAATCATGTGTCAGATTCCAAGTATTGGACTGCTGCTGAAAACCCGTAACAGTGCTTACAATACAAATAGTTTACAAAATACAGTATGCTGTAAAATTACTTCTATGTAATGAACTCTAGTGAATAATGTGGAAAACTGCTTTCCATTTGTGAGAGCCTTTTGGTTGTTGTGACAAGGTAAGATGATAGGTACTAATGGTGTTCCTGCTGTAGAAAATGTCCAGAGTATTAAATATTGCAATAGCAATTGCTAGTATGATGCCCCCATATGATTTATTATTATATTAAATCAGGCCTTGTAAAAAGCTACGTGTGATTATTTTAAGACTAGGGATTATAGATTCAAATCCCACTTTGTAATTGCTTGGATATTCAAGAAAAGTATATTCTCCAGGACTATATATTGTGGGAGATTAAGCTGTTAAGCTGTTCAAATGCAGACTGAGGAACGATTGTTGTGACCCTTGCAGTAAAGAATAATGTTTTTCCTACATATATAGCCCACCCCATACTCATACAATAAAATTAATGCAAGGTACATCTAATAAGGTAATAGTCAGAACAGAAAGTGCATTTTTACTGGACAACACTAGCCTATGATTAGAGCGGTGCTTTGACCATGAATTTTTTAGTTAGTCTTATCTCCCTAAAGGTGGGCAGTTCTTTTGGAGAAAAATTCTACCAGTGGTAGAAAAAATTGGAATATTAACAAGGTGCTAACAGTAAGGCAAAGTTAATGAAATATTTGATTCTCAGGAAGCAATAATAAGCAAGAAAATTTTTAAATTAACGTTTTACAATTTTGATTTTGCTTTTAGAATTACTGAGGAATAAGGGAAGAAAGGGAGGTGTTCTGTTATGGTGTTATTTAACAGTGTCCAGTGAATGTCCCTTCTGTTTGTATGAAGCGTTATAGGAAAATTAAATATGGCACAGCAGATGGAACTGCTTTGATCTTGCTTTGAAGTGCGGCACTGTTGTAGGAAAGCACTCCTTACTTTGCAGTTTTGTGTAGATTTTTTTACATTAATAAAGGTATGTACCACGCTATGTGGTATGTTAATTAAAAGCTTGGATTCTAAGGAGATGTCAGAATTCTGTGTATAACCACATGTCCTGAATTTTGGGAGCTTTATCTTATGCAGAATAAATAGCTCCTACATCTGCTTAACATACTCCAAAACATGCTTCGGAGCAGAGGCTGCTGTCAATTCAGAGCAAGTAATCACAGGTATTTCCAGGAACACCTTTGTTTTAGTTGGAGATATCTAAATAAGCTTAGTCCGCAGTCTGAGCTTAGTTTTTTCTGTTATGGTTATATCGTGAGGCTGGTATGGATACACATCAAAACAAAGACATGTTTTACTTTCATTTTTTTTCCCTTTTTCATCCTTATTTTTTGCTTCCCCTCTCTCCTCCTTTTACTTTTGTTTTGTGGGCAACATGATAAATAAATCCAGATATGTTGCACCTTCTTATGCTGATTTCTTCTGTCTTTACACCCTGATTTTGTTTCTGCATCTCATTCCTGATCATGATTTTCTTCCTTTTACTGTTTTTATGTCAGATCCCTGGGTGTTCAGCCTCCTTTAATGGTCTTTTGTTCTGATTTTTTTTCCTTTTTCATTTTGATTTGGCTGTTTTTCTGCTTTTATTTAATAAACAGCAAGGGATTTGATCAGTTAGGTATGTAGGGTAAAACTGTTGCTTGGGTGTAGGTTCAAATGTTTTTCTCATTAAAGATGCTTATTCTGGGGATTTCTGTACCAATTTTTTCCCCCCTCAATTATTGCAGGGTATGTGGAGTATCTATGTTGAAAATCATAGAATCATAAGATAGTTAGGGTTGGAAAGGACCTTAAGATCATCCAGTTCCAAACCCCCTGCCATGG